>WBNO01031749.1:17500-72614 GCA_013400575.1 Peucedramus taeniatus | reverse complement strand
CCTCCTTCCTTCCCTCCTTCCTTCTCAGATTTGAATTTCGGGTTTTCCTTTTCTTTTTAGTGCTACTGACTGGGATGTTTTCACTTGAATTAGCAGAACACAGTGGTGCACTCAAAGGCTCCTGAGAAGGAATTTTGCTTGGTTTCATTGATGTTAACTTGTCCATGTTCCATATTGACCAACATCTTAAGTGCAGCACTTAAAATTAAGAGCACTCTTGCAAATTTGGAAAGAGCTGGTCAGCTGACCTGGTGATTATTTTTTATTATGCTTAAAGGCATAAGAGCAAGATAATCCCATACACCATTTTGTTTGCTGGGTTGCATTTCATACATATACTAAACACAAAACTGCCCTTTTTTGGCAACAAAATACTGTGTTTGTCAGTGGCATTGTATTGCAGTATCAGGAAGTGCAAGTGTCAGCCAGGATGGTTTATTAGTTTGGTCTATCAGACATTTCATGGCTGAGAGTCAAAAGAAAATTCTCACTTCTTACTGGATCAATAAGCCTTTCATGACCCTACAGCAGGAGCAGTTCTGCAGGGACATATCTCAAAGAAAACTAAGAATCAATCCAGTTCTAAAGGCACAGGTGGCCATCAGTCCCATAAAGGTCATCACTGTAGCTCATCTCCAGTGTCACTTCTCTAGGACCAAAGTCTGAAATTGAGTTATCCTGATATTACAAAAGGCAACACCTTCCATAAGTGTTTATGGTGCTTAAATGCTCAGCAATTCTGCACTACAGCTCCCTATTTGTGTCTGTCTCTGGATGAGGTGATAAGATATTTGAGATCATTTAAACATGTCCTTCTCTAATGACTAGATTAAATATGTCTCTTTAGTGATGAAAACCTCTAGATTCTGTATTTCACATTTTTTTCACAAACCTTATCACTTCTTTTAACAGTCCTTCCACTGTCCTGTGTGATATTGGCTGCCACAGTCTTCTCCTACAAACAGTTTTCTTCTACAAACAAGTTAGGCTACATGCTGTAGGATGTTTTTTAACTCTTGTTTGTTTGTTTGTTTGTTTCCTGGTTTATTTGGTGGCATGCAGGCAGAGGCAGACACAGATCTTGCTCTTGCTCTGTAGCTCACCTATAGCCCTACAGCATTTTCAGTGGTCAATAGGATGAGAACACCAGGTTCTTTAAACCTGGTTACAATACATCTCAGCCTAGTAATAATCACCTTGTTTTTTTATAATTTAGAACAAAAAATAATATTGATGTTGATACATAACACTACACTAATTTTTAAACCACAGAGCATGCTTAAATTATTATCCAGTGTATGTCAGTGGTTTAGTGTTTTTCTCTTGCACTGGGTTAAATAGAGTTTAAATTGAAATCGTTTCTCTTCTTGGCATTTTTAGACTGAATATTAACTTGGGTCAAAACTAATCAGAATGTTATTTTGGCAAAAAAAGAATATGATAATTCAGTACCTTTTCCTTCAGGCTATGAAGAGTGCCCATAATGTGATTCCCAGAGAATACAGCATGCAGTGACCTTGGTAAGTAATTGATGACACCTCACATGAGCACCTACCCTTTCCCTATACAATGCTGTTGCAGGATCATATTTGCAAAAAATGCTACAGCCAGCATGAGCCACGAGCACTGATAGATTCCATTGTGGCAACAAAAGAGGAATAAAAGCAGAGGCTGCAAAATACATCATCTGAAAATGAGCAGAAAATCTTGGAAAAGATTCTTTACAGTGAGCATTTTCCAACTATTTTAGGAGCCATTCTTAATTCAAGACAAAACTGTTGAGTAAATATGAGAAACCATTAAAACTAATGTCATGATTTTGTTCAGAGAAATATTTTGCAGTTAAGCATGACTAAATGTGTCTATCACAAACAATGTTGTTTCTTTATACCACTGTAGACCTCTCATTCCAGGTTTTGTGTAACTGAATAAAACTGGCTTATTTGACAGTTTGGTTGTTAATATTCACAAGTATTGAAGAGAAATGGAAGGGAAAATTCATTTTCAAGAGGTAACAACCTGTTACTTAAGTCATAATCTTCCTCTTTTTTTACTTTTTTCCTGCTTTCCACACTATGTAGAGAGATCTTATTTCCAATGAGGCTCTAACCATATCCTAATGATGTGACTTTAAGCAGCTGATATTTCACTTTTGCATCAAAGAAAAGGAAAAAAAGCTAGGAAATTCCTGGGAAGCAAAATAATATAGTTTTGTAATAAACTTATCCAATTGCTTATAATTACTTGATGATTATTCCCATCCTAAAGCATCTTAACAACCAGACACTTCCAACATATTTGCATAACTTTGTTTTCTCACATTTATTTTAGAAATTTATACACAATTTTCCGTTAAGTTCATATGATTAAACGTGAGATAAGTGAACTACAGAAATCACAAAACATTATTTTTATCATATATCGGTTGAGTCTCTCTCCCTCCTGCTAAGTCCATTCCTCCTGATGCACCATGCAAGACCCAGGTTTTATTAAAAAAGGCTGCATGAAAAGGTAAATACACATTTACTTCATACTCAGATTCCCTCCCATGCATGTGTGAAATATTTCTAGTTTATAAATTTTGTCCTTTGCATTTAAAAAATAAAAAAAAATTGAGTGGTAATCCCTAGTTTGAAGGTAAGGACCTAATGGGAAATCCCATTTCCTTAAGGGATTTGCCTGTGTCAGAAAAGACATGTAACAGGTTTTATGGGAAATAGTGCCCAACTCACATCTTTTCTCATATTTTAAGCTCTAATTTGTGATTTGGTTTGGTATGTTATTCCTTGTGTCATCAGCAACACAATTTTTTTTTTCTTGCTGTATTTTTATCTTTATCAAAAGGCCTTGAGGGAATTACCTTTCTACTCCTCTATAGCAATAATACTTAGATTGCTTCTTCTTTGCTCTTGAGTAAGTACTCCACAGCTCACTTTTGCTGTAAGTTGTTTGATAAACTCTATGAGATGACAATATTTCTGCATTTTATTGAAGAGTATTTTATCCTTTTCTGAGGCCAAATGAATTGTTGCTGGGGTTCTGCACATTCCCACCTGAGTATTTAGCAAGGATAACTACAGAGAGTGTTTGGAAAAAAACTGATACCCACTGCTTAAATTAGTATTTTGTAAAACATGTTCTTCATAGCCAGGAAACCATACATATTTCTCTGTGTGCCAGTTTTGGGGCTTTTTGAAACCTTCTCAAGCAGCTGTTTGACACTTTAAATCAAACTCTGCTAGGTCTTGATGGACATCAGATTTCTAATACCTAGAGGAATCTGTTACTCACTTAATGGTTTTTGCCTATTTCATTTTGTTACTGGTTGTTTGTTGGTTTTTTTTTCCTGTAGGAAATAAAATTATTTTTTTGAGTCCTGACATACGATTTGGGTTTGAATACTTAATTTTAATAAAGGGAGATGCTGTAGGTAAAATAATTAAATTCTCTAGATACTAATTTTTTGAAAGAGGCAGAAATACTGTCAACAATATACAGGGGAGTTATAATAGATTTCTGCATTCTTTATTCTCATGATATATTGATTGTTTCTCATCCTCCTAAAGAGTGAAGCACATAATTCATGTTATTCTTCTTGTAAGAAGAAATAGGGGCCATTTTTTAGTGGAATTCTACCCCAGAAGTTTGAACCCAAAAGTCAGGCCCTTCTCTGAGTGCAGCAGTAGGAAAAACAATGGATCTCTATTTTGTCTTGCATGGGGAAATACACTTTAAGTATTGACATTTGTCTATCCATAGTGAACACTGTCAGATCTGGATTTATGGAGGTTGGCTAATAACCCCAATAAAACATTTATGTTATATTAGCAGTGATAGAGCTGTGCATGGCTGTTAGCATTTGCCAGTTTTAATAGGGAGAGGAGCATCTTTAGGAGATTGAAGAACTTTTCTCTGTGTGAGAGAATGAAGAGTGTTAAATCCACTTCACCTACAAATGCCTTCCCTAACAACCAGTAAAATTTAAATGCAATTGAAGTTTGAAGCTCAAAATGTCAGTGAAATTTTGAACCTCTGCTGCAATAAAATTGTCCTGCAACCAAAAAGAAAGATGACAATGTCAGTCATATAATTTGATCAGACTATGACGAAAGTCAATTTCTGTCTCTTTCAGATTCTGTCTAAAGCTTTTGATGATGCCTAGAAGTTATCAAGAGACAGGCAGTCACAGAGTAATGCAGGCAGTTCCCTCTCCATCATCAAGGTCACTGATACTTTTGGTATTGAGGTCCAGGGATGCCTTAACAGCCACAGAAGTTTGACTTAATTTTCACATTCTTCTATTAGAAAATATGTGTTTCAAGAGGTTGTATTTTACTGACAGAATTTATATAGTTTGATTATTTTTTGCTCTTTCCACTGACCAGCATGGCTGATACTGGGCTACACAAATCAATTGTAGTTATATATTTAGGCAAACAGAGGCAATATCTTAAATGGAAATAATAAGTTTCATTAAATCAACTGGTTTAATTAATTTCCAAATAATATGCTCAGAAAGTGTAGCTAGGTGTACAGTCTGCCTGACTTCAGGATTTGTATGTCCCAAAATACCTTCTTTCTTCACTTTTTTTTGCCTTATCTTTGTACCAAAGTGTCTTCATTTCACATGTCTGGGTTTTGTCACATTTAGGATACCAATGTATAATTTGTTAGCAGGAGATGCATCACAAAGTGACTTTTCAGGTTGAGTCAACTACAACCCATATTTGGGTCAGACAGGATTTTTATGTGTGCCACAAGAAAAAAAGTTTCTTCCTATAAAGTTTGAAATTCAGCTAATGGAGGCAAGGTGATGTGTTTTTTAATTAGATGGAGTTTTGTCAAGTGGACCAGTATTGTAAAACAGGCATGTGAAGCAGACAAAGGCCTCACTGTGGAAGTCACAGCCTCAAAAGACTCAGACCCACTGCACATTTCATGTGCAAAAGGAGCCCAGTTTCTGCTCTTGGAGCAGCTGAGCACATTTCTTGCACCAGACAATACTTGTAAGAGATTATTAGAGTTTGGGTGTAGTTGTTACTTAGTTATAAGATAGATCTGGCTTTTTCTTCATGTTTCTTAACTTACACTCCTCTAACTTTGCTCTGGATAGCTCTTTCTTGGCTTACTCATTGGAGCCTTACTTGCAGGCTGAGAATTTGGAGGGAAACAGTCAATTTTTAAATAAGATAATTTTTTTTCCATTATTCTGCTGTGCAAAATCCCTTTACTGCTACAATAAAACTCCTTGTTCTTCTTCCCTTTTCAAAACTGAAGAGGGAGAATGAGAATGAATGGCCTGAGCCAGTCACAAACTGTGTCATGAGAGGCTCAGATGGGACATTAGGAAAATGTTCTTCACTGTGATGATGTGCATCCATCACCAGGAGAGGTTACTGAGAGAGGTGGTGGAAACTTGTCCCTTGGAGGATTTCTAAGTTCAGCTACCACAAAAACCACAGGTAACCACAGCTGACCTGATATAGTGGTGCTTGTGGTCCTTCCCAGAGAAGAGAGTTGGACTAAATGATCTCCACAGGGTCCTTCAGTCCCAAAGTTCTTTGATTTAACCAATATAAACAGCAGGGGTTATACTGCTGTAAGGTTTTACCTTGTAAATGATAAAAAAAGTAATATCAAAGCATGTTGACACAAAATGTGCAGAGGTTTAGAGAAAGTGATAATTCCAGCCTAAGAGCAGGTTAATTTACCAATAAAGGACAAGTGCCATGTTTTCCTGAATGATAAAATCCTGATGACTTACTCCTCTTGGATTGTTGCTTTACTGTTGATTTTAGAAGGGCTCTCAATGGAGTACATTACTTATCTGATAGTCTATCTAAGCCCCCTCTTTTACCCTATCTTTTTATGATAAGTTTATTGCCTTTACCTTATATAACTTTGAATTTTGGTCACTTTGTTTCCTTTTGTATTCATGGGTACAGAAAAGTGACCTCATGCTTATGAAGATCATTAATTGTGAAACTTTCCAGAATTACAGGTTGTTCTGGCTGATGTATCAGTAAACTTCGAATTGTCTCCTTTATCAGCCTGAAGTTTGTGTAATTGTGTTTACCAAAAATTCAATCTCTAAATGAAATTTAATCAGGAAATAAAATCAAGAAGCTACCGAGGTCTGTTTCATATCCCATAATCTTTTTAAGTAGAAGTACATGGAGATTGTTTTACTTATCTTAACTCTGAGGATAAAACATCTTTGGAAGATATTTAAATTTTCATGGAGTCATAGACCAATTTGAATTGGAAGGGACCTTAATGATCATCTGTGAAGATTTATTTTTGTGGAGGTTCTTCTGCTTTAAACTTATTTCCATATTAAAACTGTCCAGTGGTTGCAGCACTAGTTAGATTGATATTGCATGGGATAGCCAGACTTGTTGCATCTAGACCTGTTGATTTTCCCACTAGATGGCATTATGCATTAAGTGCAAGTTAATTTATAGATTGACTATAATTCCATGCTAAAGATTTAAAAAATAAGAAATTATCTGTTGTGTTTGCTCTTAGTTTATGCTTAGAACTCGGGCTTAAAAATCACTTGACCTACTTCTACCTAACAGCAACCCAATCCATCCTTAATGCATCAAATATGGATTTACTCAAAGCAATAAAGGAAGTCAGCCATGGCAACAATATCTGATCATGTGTGCAGTGTGCTTTTTAGAATAAAACTTGTCCAACCATTTCTGCATTTAACATTTAAAGAGTGACTTCAGTGCTGCAGATTGCTTCCTTTCTGGCTGCATGGCTTCAGCTGGAGTGATAGGAGGTGTCCTAAGTAAAGCTGCAGTGCTGAAGATTGGTTTTAAATAAAGAGCCCCACATGAGCTTTTTTTTTTTTTTTTAGCAGTTAATTCAGGATAGGTAATCAGAATAATTTATCGCTTCAAGTTTAAATATAGAGATGCTGCTGTTTCCTCCACCCAGATGAACTTTTAGCAACCCCCTTACAAAATTATGTGGTGCTCAAGAGTGAGACTTCTAGAACCTAAGGCTCTGACCAGTGAAAGGCCATCTGAGGTGGAGCAGAAGTCAAACACCTTCAACAGAACTGATCAGATATGTGTTATCCAGGGTACACTCCCCTGTATTCTGAGCTGTGTTTTTTCTTTATGTAGAATGTAAGAGGCTCCAGGCTGGAAAGGGGCAATCCAATATTGCAACATTTTACTGTAAGAGAGGTGTAGAATAGGAGCTGGATGAACCAGTTCAGTTAGCCTGGGCCAATAATGGAAAAGTATCCAAGGACAAGAAATCAAGTAAATATTAGCTTAGTATTAAAAAGGTCTTTTAAATCCTCATGCTGTTGGAACACATAATAGAAAAGTACAACTTGTGCTTGTTTCTAAATTGGCTTTTGTGATGGGGACAGACTGATGCCACCTGGAGAAACTTACCAAAAGATTGCCATGAACTCAGGCTGTTAAACTGTTTGTGTTTTCTGCTTAAAACTTTATTTTACTCATGCTGTGCCCTGAGGTTTGATAAACTATGAGTTTAATTGTCCTGTGCAGTGCATGGCTGTGGATAATGCAATGTGTGATTCCTTGAAATAAAAGTGTTTATGGTTTGCATTTGCCTATGATGGGCAATGGGATTCAACCCTTTTGTAACACTGCTATAAAAAACACCTCATGAGAGCTGCCTTCAACCAAATTGTTGAAGTACCTACAAACTGCAAATATGAACTAGGGTATAGATCCACTGAATTAGAGCAACAGCTTTCCTCTTGTCACTTGAGATGAAGAGATTGAATGTAGCTTTTAGTTGGTTAGTAATATTATAAATTAATAGACATTAATTATTGTTGTGTTATTGATTAATTTTAATTAACACATGTATTTCATTACTAGGATCCAAAACTTGAGAGTTTCACAAATGGTATGAAATCATATTGCTAATTAACAGATTTTCATATGGAAAGGTTAGTGACAGAAATTTCCTTTATTCTTTACTCAATGGTGAACACTCAGTGAAAAGCAACATCTCAATCCTGGTATTTGAAGCATGCATTCTACATTGGGATCCTCATTGTTGTGCCCCAAGCCCCCAGGGGATTTCAATGCACCCAGTTGTTCAATAACATACAGCAGAGACAAGCAAGCATGTTGGAAAAATGGATATTGGAGGCACGTGTTCTCCTTCTGTTCCTAAAAAAGCAGAATTACTTGAGACAAAGGGACTTTAAAACACCCATTCCCCAGCCAGTGCATGATATGAATGTGTCAAACATTGATTCTAAATCAGCACTGTGCTCAGCAGCAGCTCTCCCCAGTCCTGCTCTGACATTGCAGCATCGGCCACACCGAGGGACAAAGGAGGGCCAGCCTGGGTCACATCCCACAGGCAAAGCCCAGGGCCATCAATGGGAGATCTGTGCTGTCTGGGAGCTCTGCAGCCACTGCTTGCTGCTCTCCAAACTGCAGCCTGCAGCACTCACAGGGAGCTGCACCAACATTGGTAACAAATTCCTGATTTATAATGCACATCTTGCTCTTGAGGCACCAAGCTGGCTTGGACCATCACACCCAGTCCAAAACCATCACTCTGGTGTTTAATTACTGAACTCCAGGCAAGGTTTACCTGTGATTCCTCCTTTAAATGGGTCTGTTTTTCCAGGGGATCAAAATTACTTTTTGAATCTCCACTTGATTGATTTCTTCAGTAACAACTGGGTTTCTTGGTGACTTAAGGGGTCTTTCTGTTGGGTCTGAAATTATTAATTACTATAGAGTTCTTCTAAAACACCTGTAATTTTTTTTCAATTGTTAAAAAGTTTAAATGAAACATTAAATGGAGATGAGTGGCAATATCCTGAAGGGAAGAATGGATCGTATTTAAGAACAGCTTTTTTTCTAATCTTCACACACAGAAATTAACACAGGTGTTTTGGTGTATCTGCAATACAGAAAGTGCCAATTTCTTAATCTTTTTTAGCACATAAAGAAAAAACTAAATCAAGCAAATTAGTAAAGCACATTGAAACACAGCCAGGAAGTCGTGGATCTATTTTAGTAATTGTGAAGAAGGTGGCTCATCCTCAGAGGGTGTTATTATATTCCTAATGTCAGAATGAAAAAACACAAGGCAGTACCTGCCTGTTTGTAGCTGGACTCAGCAAGTGAAAGTAGGCTCCAGAAATGTTCTGTGGAGGAATTCCTCTGCCAAACTCCCCCCTCCAGATGAATGAATAAATGTAGCTGCAGCTCGAAACACCAAACATTTACATCGTAAACATCTGCAGAGCTGGAGAGGGCTTTGCTTTGGCACTCACTTCCTCTCTGAAGCAGTGAAGGCCCTGAGAACACTGTCCTTCTCCCCAAAATTCACATGTCCCCAAAGAGTGGCACAGAGAGGCCTCTGCAAAGAGGGAAAAGTGAGGATTTGACTATCAAGCACACAGGAAAAAAAAAGTTGTTGAGACAACATACAGCAGGAGTTACTATTTATTTGTTTTAGGCACCAGCCTTCTAAATAATTGAAACAATTTCAGATGTTACCATGGGGTATTAACTTGAAAATTATGACTTTTTGGGATCTGTAAGCTTCATTCCATCTGTTCTTTCTGGCCCACATTTATGCTGCTGGTATCTGGTTGCTGCCACTGCCCAGGAGTGAACCTTGGCCTGGTTCATGCTTAAATAGAGTATTTTTTATTTGCTTGAGTTTAATCATGGGGAAAAAAACAAATTTTTATTTTTCTCATACTGACATTTCAGAAAATATCTATTTAATTTACATTTTTGGTAGAATATCTCTATGCAAGATAAATGCATGGTAAGTGTAAATTGCAGGATTGCAATTGTAGTGTATTAAGAAAATAATTATGTTATTTGAAGGTTAGCCAAATAATTTTCTTTTATTCTTTTCGAATGGCAGTTGAATTTCAACTATGTAATATTTTCTAGAAATAAGGATTTTTTAATGGCTTATCTTAGGTAGCAAAGAACACAGTAATGGTCACGAATTTGGCAGAGGACATTGTTTGCTTTACCACTGTGTGATTCATCAGAACTCTTGTAGGATGGTGGTCACAGAGCAGTGCAGGGCTGCCAAAGGCATCAGCAACCTTGGACACCTTTACACTACAAATTTTAGTGATACAAAAAGGCTGTGGCAGGTCTAATAGAGAGCCCACCTGGAGAGCATCACCCTGAGTTTGTGTAACAGTGAAGCTTCACTATGCAGAGTTAACAGCTGAGATCTTGGAAGCTTCAGAGGCATCATACCTGAGCTAAAAAAGCCCAAATGCTCTGCAAGGCTAAATGGGCACAAGATACAGAGCAGCAGCAGCTCTGATGTCTGTCTAAACAGAGGCTCTTACAGCTGTTTGTTTCTGCAAAGGCTTTTTAATAACAAAGTGAAAAATCTACTGCTCCTCAGCATTTAATGATGAGCACACCTGCACTGCTGCCACCTTGAGCTGGTTTAGCTGGCTGTAGGTTGGAGGTGTGTGTGCCTTTTGCATTCTGTAAATGTGTATAAAGGAAACCCTGGCACTGCAGTCCAGCTGGCTCTGCCAGCCACCAGGAGCTTAGGCAGCCACACTGGGGTGTTTGGATTATGGTTTGGAGAACAGGGAATCATAATACCACCCACTCACCAGGATACATCTTGGTTAAGGACTTTACTGGTGTAGCTGTAGCTGGATATGTTCTCCTGGTGTAGCTCTGCTAGGTGAAATAATGTCTTCCTGTGAAAAATAGCTCTTGAGAGCTAGACATGGAAAGTGCTGCATGGAACTGCAGAATGTAATTCCTCATTAGGAGGGAAACCATAACCATTGCTGCTCTTCCCTGCAGAACTCAGACCACACCACTCCCACTGAAGTCTGTGTTCTTTGGACTCCCAGAAGAGGTTTAAGTTCTGTGATCAGGCTAATTTAATAGGAGAGGTTTAATTATTTGATACCACAGGAAAAAAACATAGAATTACTGACTTTTGCATCCTTTCCAAATCTGACATTTCCAAGCAGGTCTGTAATGGCAGTCTCAAAGGACCCGTGCAGTCCCCAGCACAGCCAAAGGATAACCTGTTGCTAAGCAACCAATATAAGTGTGCTGCTCAACATTTATTTCATTTGGAAAGGAACGTATTCTTTAAGTACTTCATCTTAGCTACTAAGCACAAAGAGTTTTCCACTTGTTTTTCTGTAGCTGTGCACATGTGTAAAACAGCCAATTTGCACAATCAAATGTGCACTTCCAAGAACAGGTGCCAGAGAGGAAGATCCAAAATGGAAGGTATAAAAAGCTGGCACAAGTACTTTAGCCCTTTCTAAGATCTGCATCCTGAATTTTCCTCTTTGTGTCTTTGTTCAGCCTAATTGAAAACGGGCTGGCTTGGAGCATAGATGTGGCAGAGCTCTCTGCAGAGCTTACCAGTGTTTGTTGATGCAGCCTCTTTTGAAGATGTCAGGGTTTTCCCACTGAGAAAAAGAAACTCTTTTCACCCCAATAAGCAAAGCCAGAACATAATACCGAATTTCCATCCTGAAGACTCAGATTCTGCACTTGTTTCAGAAAAGCAGCTAAATAGCTTTGGAAAATAGCACTTACTGCCCTGCAATTAACACCATTTTCACTTTAGTGCTTGTCCCTACAGTGAAATAAAACCCTATAGATCTGCTAGGCTTGTGTTTGTGTATCTGAAACCAGCCTTGGCTGAATAGTCTCTAGCTAGATTGTCCTTGAAGGAGTTGTTAGTCATGTTTTCCAGTTTAGAGTACGTTTGATGCCTGTGTACGTGAAGAGCTTTTTGTTCCCAGCCAGTGACGGTCTTGACCCAATGGATCATGTTGGATACAGACAGATGTCTCACTGCCCTCTGATCAAGTGACATGGATACACATTTTGCCTTCAACTGGTGTGGTTTCCAAATGATGTGTTTTGACAAATGAAATGCAGCGTGGGAGTACTACAGTGTTTGCAAGCTAAGCTGTGTCTTGGGAGCAATAGCTAACAACTACAGCTTTTTTTAGAGCTGAGGAAAATTAAGCTCACTGTTGAAGAAATGCAGCTGAGCTCTGCATGGAATCCTGCAGCTTTGGTGGCTGAAGACTCTTGGTGTCTTAGACTATTCAGGTGCACAAATCTCTCCCTGCCCCTCTCCCTCACTTCACTCTGCTTTCTGTGCTTAAGTAGGGAATTGTCTTCCAGACATCTCTTCACTGGAGGACTCACTTTAAGTGTTTGCCTCCCATCTGTGGATTCACAATGCAGAGCTCCCAGAGCTGAATCAATGTCTTTCTCCTGTCAGCTGTAGTCCATGCAGGAGCACTGCTGTCAACAGGCTGACACTGCAGTGCCACATCACACAGCCTGGCTGTCACATCTGGGAGCAGGAGAGCAAATGTGCTGCTTAACCTGGCAGCCTGGTCGTGAAGAGATTGATTTTGGTTTTGAGACAGAAATAATTGCTATTTTCAATCCCAGGGTTTTGATCTGTTAAAGCAAATTGTTGGCTGTCTTGCTTTATTTAGGGAATACTTCCCCAAAACTGCTGCTTCCTATTTCTTTGGAACATTCAGTCTTCAGTGACCTCTTGCTGCAGAGAAGTACAAGATCAACCAACCAACCAACCCTGTCACAAGAAGCTGACATGAAAAATAACTCCTACGAAAGTTATCTGACCAAATCCAAAAAAGACTCACTTAATGAGTGAACAAGTAGGGAAATGCAAGAGTCTGGGTTTTTCCAAGCCCAAATAAAATAAGAAAGTCAGGAAAAGGATAAAACAAAATGGGCCAAGATGCTTGTATTTCAAGATGCTTGATTTCAAGTTGCAAGATTCACAACAGCACTTGGGTTTGGGAAAAAAACTCAGCATTTTTCACTAAAAAAAACCAATCAGGGAATGGTTAACAAACACAAGAGGACGTTGTGTGAGTAACATATACTGAAATAAAACTACAGGGGGAATAAATTACAGACAAAAATACAGCACAAATAAAGAGCAAGGGTATCTTAAGCAAAGTGTAATTCTAAATTGAGTAAAGGGCAAAAGATGAGATGTAGTTTCACAGGAAATCTGAAATAGTTCCAGTTAAGCTTAACTTAGGATGCAGAAGCTGTTATATTTGAAATGCATCTATGTATTACTGCATAACTGAGGCATCTTGAGAGGCTGTAAGCACCATTATGCAGTACCTTGTGTAAATATCCTGAGTAAACCAATGATGAGGAGGGGGAATATAAATGCAGAGCATAGATTTGGCTAAAATTCAATATTTTGGAGGGGCTTTAATATAACTAAGGAAAATGCAAGAGAAAAAAGAGAATAGATGAGGATGTGTGACTCTTCCAAGGGTATATTATATGCCCTCTGCAAATAACTTCACAACCTAAGAGGGAGAAAGGAGAAAATTCAAGTCAACATGCTTTATACATTTATGCTAACTCAATTTTATTGAATTATTTTTGACATTTTAGATTCTGTGTAAAATAAATCCCTTCATGGTGCCAATATAAACAAGTATCTTCCCTTTGCCCTCGGGACTTTCTGCTCTAACTCCTTGTTCTTTTGAAGAGCCACTCCTCTGGAACTGGGCTCCCTGGTTGGCCACTGTACCCCATTCTCCTGATAGGACAGCAGGTGGATCTGGACAGCAGCCAAAGTGAATAACCTGTGACCCAGGGACAGCACTGACACACAAAACATTAGCACTGAAGGAGTATTTCTCCTCTGGCACTTCAAAAATGAAAATTGATATTCATAGCCACATTCTACCTAAGGAATGGCCAGACCTGAAAAAGGTAATAAGAGTTTAGATATTCAGTGCTTTATGTTATCAGCAACCATTTTTACCAATGTGATTTTTGAAAGAAAAATTAATTAAGGGTTCTGGGGTAAATATATTGAGGTTTTTGTCTCATTTGGGATATTTTTCCAACTGTAAAATATTTGTATTGCACTACTTTGAAAAGCAAGACTCCAGTCAGAAGGGGATGTAAAACTGGCTCTGTTCCCCATTTTTTAATTCTGAAGCAATTTCTAAAGTTTTCATTGAGTTTTTTGAGACAAAAAAACTTTGGATAATAAGGTATAAATTCCACTTTCTTGATAAAAATAGTGCTGTTCTGTTCCCTTCCTAAATGATATTCACTTCTGTTTTAAATAAAATAAATAATCAAATATTAGAAAAAATTAATGTTAACTAATACAAATTCATTCACATCATTTTACCCACAGGCATGAAATCATTAACTTCAATGGGAGTGGGGTCACTCTAAGTACAGCTAATTGATGATGATAATTTTACTAATATCTGTTATTTTTTCAGTTACTGGAAAGAAGTAGCCTATTGTGTTCAAAACAGTAAATCTCAATTGTCAGAATACTGAAGCTATAAGTGAATTTCTGCATACTTATTATTGTTGTTGTTGTTGCTGTTCAGTGTCATAAATGTATTCTTGTCCACAATATTTTTCATGATCCTGTGAAATGTATTTTAGAATGAAAAATGTCATTTAGGTTTTACTGTAATCAATCTGAAAGGATTTCATATCTATTAGCTCTGTGTTTATGTGATTTTAAGCAGTCCAGTTTCAGCCAATATTAGAGAGAGAGCAGCTGGGAAATGTAAACAGCATATTAGAAAAAAAAAATGTCATGTGAAAACCTGGCATTGAAAACATACATAGGATTATTTCTTCATTAGTTGTGAAAAATGACATCATTATGCACAAAATCACATGGAAAGGAATGTTTGTTTCCTTGTTTAGCTAGGAAGGTTTTTATAAATATCTATTTGAACCCCCTATTCAGCTCCTGATGAAAAACATATACACTGGATAATGGAGGTGAGGATACAAATATTTTTGGAATAATTATGTCAGTTTTAAATGAATAGGAGTTTAAATATCCATACTAGAAAGACAGGTTATTTTTTCCCATTTCAGATTTTGTTGTCTTTGTGCAATAACTTCATAAAAACACCTATAGAATTCCTTCATTCTGATGTTATATGGAGGGTTTTTTTTTTTTTTAATTAAATATTTTGGTCTGTAAGTACTTTAAAAGGGCAATAAATTCACTGAGATAAAATGACCCAAATAATTCCTTGAGGTTCACAGATTTACATCAAGACTAAATTCACTATTGTTAGACACTGTGGGCTAGCATTGCATTTCTTTAAACAGAGATAAAGAGGCAAATACCAATTTTTTAAAATTTAATTTCCACCTGCTAGGTTTTTTTTTCCTCTGTTCTGAGCGATTCGATGATTTATTAATGGGCTCAGAGTAGAAAACAACTCTCAGAATTCCCTGGAGTCCTCTGGAAATTCAAGCCATTAACACAGATCATGCAAGGAAAACCAATGAGGCATCTTAACATGCACACATTTATTTAGTGCTAAACTTCTCTTTCTTGTTTCCAGCTTTGTAAATACTGGACCTTCAAACTAGAAAATTTTATTGTCAAGATACTGATTTAACAGCCTAGGAAAATATCACAAGTATAGAAAAGTCACAGAAAAATCAGATATGGACTGTCAATACCTACAACTAATAGCTGAGGGGAAGAAAGAACAAAATAAATTCAAAACCAGACCAGTGAATTTCTTTTTTGCCTATGGGCTCCTTCACTACCTATTTCAGGTACTTGTTTTCTGCTCAGCTTACAATTACAATTAGCATGGATCTAGTTTAAAGTTCTTATTAGTTGTCACTTACTAAATTTTCCCAAATTTTCAGTATTTTTACATATGTATAAATCTATAAATGTATAAATTTAAATTAAATTTACATATTTTCATAGTTAAACAGAGTACACAGCCTCAGTGACTGCATCTGTGGCTGAGGTCAGGAGGTTTGGCTCTTCACACCCACATTAGGAAAGCTCACATTGGCATTAAGTGATGATTTGGTATCACAGGACTGTGTCACTTACACTTCAGCAAAACAAATGCCTGCTCTTACTTAGTTTCATTTTAAATGTTTCTTTTCTGGAGAAATGGGAATTATGAGCATTTGTTTTCACTCAGAAATTTCAAGAGTTCATTCCTTTCTAATTGATATTTTATGAAAGTAAAAGGAAATCAGCATCTCATGTAGGTTTTGCATTTTTTGCATGAACAATTCTGAATCTCTCTGAAAGAATCAATGAGCATCTAAGCTTCTCCTTTTCAGCTTCTCTTCCCTGTTTAAATATTAATAGACAAGAGGCTGACCTTCACTCCTGCTGCTGAGTCATGGAAGCTGAAAAGTGGAATCAATGCATCTTTGTGCTAATGATTAACTGATCACAGATTGGAAAGGCTCAATTTTCACAATGCCAGATGCTTAATTTAATATTTTCAGTGTCAAAATTATTTCAGTTAGAACCTCGATGTAGTAAGCAACTTTAATAATTTCTAAAGCAGTTGTTTAAAAATGATGTTGAACTGGAAACTGAAATCCCAGCTCTACAAACACCATTAGTCCAGTCCAGCTCAGCACTTCTGCTGACATCAGTGAGGCTACTCTGGCTCAAAGCTGAGCACATGTAGGTGTTTCTCCTGAATGAGGTCTTTTTGTAGGAATTGCAATTATTATTATTATTATTACTACTGCAGAGAGCTAACTAGCCCTGGCTTTCTCTTCTTTCTTCCACAGAGATATGGATATGGTGGATGGGTACAGCTGGATCATCACTGCAAGGTTTGGGCTCTTTGGTGCTCAGAGCTGATCTTGTGTCATCATCAGAAATAGAAATTCACAGGAGATGTATTAGGAAGCAAAATGGCAATAGGATTGGCTCTGTCTTTGATACAGATTTCTCTAGAGGTCTATTTCCTATGCAGTAGTATCAGGCCAAGTCCTTATATACCTCAGCAGAACATTTTGCCTGAAAGATGAAACTCACACTCTCTCGTATGAACCAGCGCCCGTTCTTCTTTATCATCTCATTTTAACACTTGGGATGGATAGCTCTGAAAAAGTCTTTCCAACAAGATAGGTCAGGCTAAAGCAGATTACATAGAGATTTTGTTTGAGTTAGATGCAGTCATCTGTATGAGAAGCAAACCCAAAAGGAACTGATATTTTAATAAACAAGAACAAGCCACTGCAGAACCAAAGCGTGGATGGCACAGATTTTGGGATACGTGGCAACTGCAGGAAGGAGACAGGGATTGGACACATTTCTGGTGATTTTGTTACAGGTCTGATGCTAAAATTCTGTGCTAAAAATAGTTTGCAGAGGAACTTTGTGGCAAGTCAATAATGGCCTTACATGCTC
Source organism: Peucedramus taeniatus (assembly GCA_013400575.1). Classification (NCBI taxonomy): domain Eukaryota; kingdom Metazoa; phylum Chordata; class Aves; order Passeriformes; family Fringillidae; genus Peucedramus; species Peucedramus taeniatus. The sequence continues at coordinate 55,373 of WBNO01031749.1, read as the reverse complement.
CACCAAGAATTCCATCCAACCTACTTCTGTCTGGAAATTCTGCATGACAAAAAGTGCATGGCAAAATGAAATCCTGTTCAGACATGTGGAGCTGTGGATGTTAACTCCTAAGATTTATAAAAACCCCAAAGGCCTCCCATATAATTCTCTGAAGGAGCACCAAACTGAAACCAGAAGAAAATAATTACATGCATGTTTTAAAAGTGCAATTTGGGATGTGACTGAGTAGTTTAGTGAGGGGAGAATTTTAAATGTAGTTTGCTGAACCAAATCAGCCTGCAGGACTTAATTTTAATATGTCTCTTTCTTAATTTCCACATACATTAATCAAAACAAATACTAGATAATTTTTAGGATGGGATGGAGTAGAGAAGTATAGAATAGAATGGAACAGTAAAGTCCACGTGATCTGTTCACATGTGATGAAGTGCTCTGTTTTACTCTGCCTTTTTCTCATACCCCAAATATTTTTTTTATTGGACAACCTGTATCAATGCACTAAACTTTTCTTAATGTCATATGGCTACAGTAAACCCCTTCAACAGGTTGGAAAACCAGTTTTACAAGAACCTGAAGTATTTCACATGGGGATGAGGACCCTGTAGCTGTAATATTTCAAGTAATTTTCACAACCTGTGATACAGCTAACAAGTAGCTTGACAGATTGCCAAGGCAGCACACTTAGATTTGTTGAGGAGGGCTTTAAAATATTCATTAGGACAGTATGTTTGGGAATGATGTATGAAGTTAGTAACAAATTCAAGGCTAAGAACAGTTTGAGTTCTCAGAAGAGGGGGACAGAACCCCCCCCTGGCTGAGCACTCTAGCAGTAAATATTCTGATTTAACAGGTTCTTTTCTTTAGAAAAATTGACAGGATCCTAAATAAGACCAATTTTGTGAGGAAAAATAAAAGTGGCCTTTGGAGAGAGAGAGAAATCCCTTTCTTGACAGGCCCAAAGACTGCCTTGCCCTCAGCTCGTGTTTACTGGGAAGGTGGAGGAATAGCTGCTGTGTTTACTTGTGTGGGTTTCAGTTTTTACCTGCAGATGGAGTGTGCTCTCTGCCCAGTGCCTCTGCTGCATGACTGCCCTGACCCACCCCAAGTGCACAGCACCAGGGGATCTTCTGACTTTCCACTTACCCCTACAGCAGATTAAAACAACCAAGAAATGCTCAGGGCTTGCAGGTGTGGGTGAATTGTATCTCATCCATTTGTGCCAGCAGAAATACTGTTGTGTCTGTAGCAGCTGGTGGGCACCCCTAATTGTAACAGACACTTTGTTTAATGTGGTGGCACTGCCTCTCTTTGAACAATTCACAAATCAACCAAATATGAAATTTCAGAAGTTTCCATGCTGATAAAAGAACAGTATTAAATTTCATTACTGTGATAACATTTTCAATTTCCCAAGTCTTGAAATTGGTGGCATATGAGAAAGGTTTAACAATAATTCAGGTCACAAGTTTATAGTGCTTATAATTTTTGTTTGGGATTTTTTTTCCCAAATTCTTCAATAATTTTTTCTTCCCAAGGAGCAAACGTAATCTGAAGACAAAACAATAGTTTTGTCTCAGTATCACTGGTGATAAGGAATCACTGGACTGAAATTAACTGTGTTCCACAATTAGTTGTAGTTACTGGAATCATTGTGATGCTATTGACTTTAAAAGAACACACACATACCCAAAGGGAAAATTTAGCACAGATTTAATTAGAGCATTGTTTTGAGGTCAAAATTTGGTTTGAGGATAAACTGGGATTAAGGTACCTGGTATCTTTTCCAAATAAATATAGAGTGATGAACATTACAAAAGAAAGGGTTTTTTAAAAATTATTATGAAGAATTAAATCTGAATGACAAATTACTGTTTTTTTAATATCTATTTTTAAAATAGTTTCTATTTAAAAATACTTACTGAATAGGAATAAAATATCAAAATTTTGCCACTGAATTTCTGTAAGCAGCACAATATATCAAAAGACTATAAATTAGCAGGTACTACTTTGTCACATTTATAATATATGAAAATGTCATTTCACAGGGACAGGCAAAGATGATGAAGGATGGAAAGGTTTTTAGAGTTATTCAAGAGAACTGCTGGGATCCAGAAGTACGGATTAAAGAGATGGACCAGTCAGGTACCTCCACAAAGGAACTCAAATCACTGTGCTTCATTTAGAATAACTTCTCTGCCAGTCCATCTGAAAGTGCTCAACAACAATATCAAAAAAAGGTTTAGCATACTAATTCCTTGGTTTAAATCTGTTGAAAGCCATTGGAAACTGATATTATTTATACTCAGAAGGAACCTGTGCCCATAACTTTCCTCATTCTCAGTAGCAATTTATTCCCCACTAGAATTTATTAACTTTGGTGGGATTTAAGACACTAAGGAACTCATTGACAAAAGTAAGGATGACTGATCCTGGACTTGAAATGGCACCATACATTCCAGTTAAAATGTGATTCACAAAGGAGGAGGAAGCCCTTTCATTTTTGTTTCAAATATTAAAAACATTATTTTTACACATAGGATTTCTTCTATGTCTGTTTCCTTTTCTAATATCTTTTTTCTGTTTAGCCATGTTACAGCCTCATTCTGTGTTTTTGCTGTAGGACTCTGAGCCTAGAAAACTGGTACAATTACTTTGCCAGAAAAGGGAGTTTTTCCTCATTTAGAAATTTAACCAGATGCCAAATTTGCAAATTTATTTTCCATCATGTTACATGCAAGCCACTAAATAAGTTTGGTAAGATGGGAGGCTGAGGATAAGGGAAGGAATTTCTAGGCTGTTCAATTATTTTTGTTAGTTCTTATTAACACTGTAATTCCAAATTACTCTTGTAAGAGAAATATTATGTCACTAAAGATTTTTCTCTTTGATTTAAGCCTGAATAGTTCCTACATCAGTTTCCCAGTAGACTTCACTTTAATATCTTCAACTTTTCTTAAGGAACAAACACCTGAATTTCTTAAAAGAGCAGATATTGTACAAGTAGCATCTTTATGATTATTGCTTCCAACCTCTCAGGCCTTATCACCCTGGACAAGCACATGAAAGAGATTGTAGCCAGTGGGGAGTTGGTCTCTTCTCCAAGATGACAAATAATAAACAAGAAGAAATGGCCTGAAATTGCACCAGGGAAGGTTTTGATTGGGTATTAGGAAAAATTTATTCACTAGAAGTGTTGTCAAGCCCCAGAACAGCCCTGGTGTAGTCCCCATCCCTGGAGGGATTTAAAGGATGTGTAGATGTGGTGCTTGGGGACATGGTTCAGTGGTGGGCTTGGCAGAACTGGAATCAATGATCTTAGAGGTCTTTTCCAACCTAAATTATTCTGTGTTAGGAGATAGTCTGGGTTGTTCTTCTTAGGGAGGTTTAGTGCAACACATAACCTAGGCTAGCTTGGGAACCCACCGTTAGTGAGCAATTTATGTAAACACAATTTAGACAATTTTCATCTACTTCATTTTCACCCTGGAAAATCAGTATTTGAAACTCCAGCCATTAGACATTAAATGGCAATGCCAGAAAGCCTTTGCAAACTCTGAAATATGCTGCCTTGTCACAGAATCATAGAATCATGCCTTGACTAGACTGTAATGTTTCTCTGAGTTAGCTCAGGGATTTTGGGGATTACCAAATCACTCAACTACACAGTGGATCATAAATAGCCTTTGGGCATCTTTCAGATATTTCCCTCAGCACTAATGGCAAGTTTCTACAAAACAGTTCTGCCCCATATATTTGTTGTAGACAAAGGGAAAACACAGGATTTTTTTTTTTTTCAAGTTTTTGCAAGCAGCTCTCCAGAAAAGAAAATGTATCATGAAAGCATCATCACAATATTTCTTCATGAACTAAACAGTGCTCATTTGGTTAAAAAAAAATCTAAACCTGTATGTTACAGCACCATCTGGTGACTTGTGCCCTAAAAATGTCCCTTTTTATTACAGCACTCCAGACATACAGACATCAGCCAATTAATTATGTGGGGAGAAAAAAAAAGGCCTTGGTGTTTTTCATTCTTTCATCCTTACTGTTCAGCTAATGACAAAGACTATGGACCACATTTATTCCTTTTGGGTTTAGAAAGCTGTAGCTACTTAGTTCAAAGACTGCTTTCTCTTACACAGGCTGAGATAAATTATACCCAAAATTTAACCTCCAAACGTGGCATAATTTTGGGACAAAGATGCAAGAAGTCTCCCAGCTGAACAAAATTAGAATCAGTCACTGAAAGGTATTTTTAACTCAGAGAGATAACTTAGAGCTTGGTTGCTAAAAGGCTTTGTTTGTGCAATGCCCAAGAAATCTTGCCAGTACTAAGAAATGGTCTCCAACAGACCAAAGAGACTCAATTAGTTATCCTAATCATATGTCCTAATTGATGTACATACTTCTGTCTTGATCCACTCAATAAAGCAAGCTATCCATGTAACTCAATAAAACAAGCTGTAAAAGTAATTACCATCACAGTTCTGTGACACAAATCATCACAATTTCGTTTGAGAGAATGTATCAGTTCATCCTAACTGCCTTTTCTTGTTATTTTCTCCTTTGTAAAACCCTTTGAAGAGGGTAAAAAAGTAGAGGCTTTTCTGTGCTGATTCTTCTTCCTAAAGCTAATGTGTAGGAACAGTCAGCTTGGAAATGTACCTTTAAGGTTTATGTTAAATTTGCTCAAAAGTGTAAAAATGGATTGAAAGCAGATACAGTGGTTATTGTGAAAAACATGGAGAATGTTCTCAACAGACTAATCAAGTGTTCATATTGGGGGATGATCTAACTTGGATAATACAGTATTTATGTAATTTTGCAGACCTAATCCTTACCCCATAACCATTGCTGCTGTACATAATATTAATCAGTTCTTGTAGCAATCTGAGTCAGCTTCTCCTCTTGTTTCTTACTTAAACTTCTGAGGAGGAGGATAAATCATTTAATCATTCAAATGTTTTGGCAAGTCGCTGTCTTAGAGTTCTCCTAGAGTTCATTCTCCTGGAGTTTCTTTCTGCCATCTTTTGTTCTAGTAGTTTTACTACTAACAACCAAGTTGAATTTTTTAAAGCATGACAAGATATGTGCAAAAATATTACAAACAGACCTAAAAAAACCATCAAAACAAAACAGTTTTGCATGTAACTATTTTGTGATTTCCTAATTACTCTTTATTGTTTATTTTGTTTGTCTGCCAGGTTTGTTGTTTTCACTCCTGTAACCTGTCACACACAATATTATGATAGAGATTTGTGTTTGAGCAGAAACAAAACAACATGGACTTAATTATTTTTATTTTTTAACATCAAAGTTATTTCTGAAAACAGGCAGATTTTTTTATATTTGCAACCTCAGTAGTCCAGACACAAGATGAATGAAACCTAACACAATATAGCTTTGGGAAGACTTAGGAAAACATTGTTTAACAACCACTGTTAACATAATGTTATTTATCTTTGGGCTAATTCATTTATTTATTTAATGTATATGATAAATTAACCCCAAAGTAACCTTGAGTTACTATATTCTGTTGGTTTAATGTCAGTTTAATTAATGTGAGAGTAATACTAAATTGCTATTTTAATTGTTCATACATGTGCATACTAAATACTTCTAAAATCAAAAAACTTAACTTCACAAATGATCTAGTATGAATATGGCAGTGTTTTTTCTTTCTACTTAGCAAAAATGTGCAAATCCCAATAAATTGATACACTATGACATTTATTGCCATGATCCTTAATTTAAAAAAATAATAATTTCTCTATGTCACTGTTAAATCAGTCTTTCTTATCATTAAAGCTTTTACATTCTGCCTCTCAAAAACAAAAGTACTTTCTTATTTGTAACATTTTACCAGAAACAGAAACAAAAAAGGAAGCATTAATATTTGCCTTTTCTTACTCAGGAGTCACTGTCCAGGTCCTGTCCACAGTCCCTGTAATGTTCAGCTACTGGGTAGGTTCCAACTAACATATTTCTTAATTCATGTGTTGCAACATTTTTAAAATACAAAAGCATCTTCCTACAAATTGAAATAGTCACTAGAATTGTTCTGCTGTGAAAATGAAAAGGCAAAAAAAGGAGTGCAGGTTGTCTGCAGGATGTCCTGGCAAAGCTCCACACCGGAGCACACACAGGGAGAAAAAATGAAACAACTGAATTTCTTATGGGGGCCTTATGGGGGCAGCTGGAAACAGAGAGAAAAAATATATCTCCAACCTGAATCCATGGTTAGTAGGCAGAAATATATGTACACATTCCATGAAAGCTAGACATCAATCAGTATTTTCTCAGGGAAAAAAAAAAAGACATAAAGGATGTATTTGAGGCCTTGTCCCACTTTCTTTTAAATGTGGCATGGGACTCATTAACCTAGAATGCTTTGAATCTTAAAATTCAGGAGCAAATTTAAGTTCCTGTGTTCCCCATGTGGTGATCTTGAATGTTTCAAAGAAATAAAGACAGGCTGAGGAGATAAATCACAGCAAAATGCTGTTGTAAATACATTCTGAATGTGACTATTTAGCAATGTGCACAGGTCAAGATGCTTATATGTAAATGGATTTGTGCATTTAGAACCATTGTGTTAAGCCCACATATAAGAAATACCATTGATTTTCAGAATTTCTAGTTAGTAACATCTCTTCAAAATTTTATTCTTGTATCTAAGCGAATATTTTCCATTAAATATGTATTGGGGGAAAAAAAAGAGATTGATTGCATGGATATTGCACTTCCTTATTAGAATTATGGATGTTACCTCCTTCTAAATGTTAGAGAAGTTTGCTCAACCTTTCTCTGTAGAATACACATGTTCCAGCATCTCACATTTCTTATTTTCATTTCTTCAGCTCCAGTAATAGGAGAGTAAATGTTCATTGCTATGTATAAAAATTATATACTGAGGTTTTTGCATGGGGATAAACAAAACCAAGGGACTGGTTTACACAAAAGACCAGGCACTTATGTGCATCAGCAACCTGGGCTTTATTACACTCATCCTGAGCAGTACAGCAGCAGCTGATAAAATATTCAAGAGAAAAAGCAGAACTGCACCCAGAGGTTTTAAAGCGAGGCAGAATTTAGCCCTACTGATTTCCAGCTATTCAGAACTGTAAAGCAAATTTGTGTTCAAACCCTACCAGTTGTTTGCAATGACATTTATCCAATAACTTCCAAAGGTGATAACATTTGAGAACTGTATTTAAATGTACTGTTCTGCTTCATATCTGACCAGGCCAAACCTCAGGATACTTTAGATCTCGCCCAGATATTAAATAATGACTTAGCTGCTACAGTAAAGAAGTACCCCAAGAGGTTTATTGGGCTGGGCACGTTACCTCTGCAAGCTCCAGAGCTGGCTGTGAAGGAAATGCACCGCTGTGTGAATGAGCTTGGATTTCCTGGAGTGCAGATTGGATCTCATGTCAATGAGTGGGACCTGAATGCCCCAGAGCTGTACGATGTTTATGCTGTGAGTAGCTGTTGTTTTCCTTCTTTGGGGGAATTCTGTGATATGGAAATCCGTCTAAAAATATCTTGGAGCTCATTGAGTCATCATTGGAGTCTTCTAATCTGCTTAGTGATCAGAGAGACTCAGCTTTAATTGTAAATGATAATTCTTTATAGGATATAACAGCAATGGTACAACATATTCTGACACATATTTTATAATAATGAATAACAAATTTTGATTTATTATACGAGTTCTCACTGTAGATCTGCCTTCTTGATTTGTGAGGATAAGTGCAATTATCAAATAAAGCATTTCTACACTGTTTACATTTGAGTTCAAGTTACTGTATCCAATTCTATTGAAAAAAACTGATAAACCCCCCTGAGATTATCAGAGATACCTATAGCACCAAAGTACCACACAGAATTATGTAAACAGGACCAAAATTTCCAAACTGAATGTACTGATTATCAAATGAATTAATAGATAGCATTTCTTAAATAGCCTGAGGTCCATTTGAGGGTGGTCATTTGTCTAAATTAGGGGTTTAATCAATGTCTGTTCTGAATCTGTTTCTCAAGTTATTAGAGCTGTCAGCCTGGAATTGATTCACAGAGGTTATTTTGCAGGATGCTCAATTTATTCAAAACCTCTGTTGATGCAGCACCTGAACAGCTTGTTTTTATGGCCATATACAGTCAGATAGCAACATCTGCTCTTGGAGATTCCCACATTTATGGAATCACAGAGTGGCTGAGGTTGGAAGGGCCTCTGGGGGCCACCTGGACCAACCCCCTGCTCAAGTAGGGGCACGTACAGCCAGATCCCAGGACCATGCCCAGGTGGCTTTTAAGTATCTCCAAGGATGGAAACTCCACAATCCCTCTGGGCAACCTGAAATTTCCTGATCTCCACTGAACCTTTTTTTCTAGGGGTCAAACAGTCCCAGTTCCTCAGCATTTCCTCACAGGAGAGATGCTCAGTCCCTTCATCTTGGAACTCTCTTCAGTAACTCCATGTCTCTGCTACTGAGATCCCTCTCTTCTTCTGGGATCTCTCTCTTATACTTACATCCTTCAGCTTATGTTTCCCATATGTAGGAAGTAACCCTTTTCATTTTTAGAAACATCTCTGGATAATAGATTATGAAATTAAGCCATATTGGATAATGAACTTTACCAAACTAGCAGGCCAGTTATTGAATTGCTATTTTTAGTTTACAAATGTAGATGGCAAATATTCTCCACGATCCAAAAGTTGCAGCTTTTATTGATGCATGTATGGGTAAATAAATCCAAATTTTTCAAATGTGTGATCATCTCCTTAGCAACAAGAGCATGTCCAGAAATACATCTGACAAAACGAAGCTGTTAAATCCTGGTTAAGCATATGAATGACTCTGATGACTGTGTATTTAAATTTAAGCACACAGTTAAATTACAGTCAGAGTCAGCATCCAACACTAGTCTGCTGTTTTCCTTTCCAAAGATGTCAGTAGTTTTGGAAAAATTACTGTACTTGGGTAGAGATGGATTATTGATCAGAATAGAGCCAGATTTTGAACTCTTAGGAAGGATTAGGAATATTTTAAATATTTTTAAGCCAGGCAGAGGGCCAAAGGGGACAAATGCAGTGCAACTCAATGAAAATTTCTAAATGCAGCTGGAACAATTCTGCAAAACCATCCTCAAACGATTCTATAAGAATTATGGGAATTTATTCTCATATGTCTAATGAAACCAAAAGAATGTTTGCCTGAACTGATTTTATACTACAGGATGGCTTAAAAACATAGCTGGAAAAGTGTTTTTGTTCTGCATTATTCTGAAAAACACTTGGTTCACTAAAGAGATGTTATCATCTATGCTTCCAGTCCTCTAGTCACAGGAAGAGCTGTGAAACGAGTGAGGACTTCAGAATATGGCCCAGAGGAGTAAATACAGCCAACTATTGCTTATTGTTCTTACTTGTGGGCCTATTTTCATTACTAGTACTACTGCTCAGTACAGATTTGCAGGTCATTGAAAAGCATGACTAAGATCTAAGATGCATTTTGCTATGATTAGTCAAGATTCACACTTTTTTTCTGCAGGCTGCTGAGAAATTAAATTGCTGTCTCTTTGTGCATCCCTGGGACATGCAGATAGATGGGAGGATGTCCAAATATTGGTTTCCCTGGCTAATAGGTAAGTGTATATTTACTTTGCTTAACCTACATTTATGAACTGGATTATGCCCAGGAGGTTGCTGCCAAGTAAAGTACAAGTACAGAGAAAATTACATCATTTTTCTGTCAAACTTTCTTTTTTTTTTAATCTAGTACTGTGATGAAGTCTGTTGTGCAAACTCAGCAGTCATTTGTTTCTAAGCTTGTTTAGCTTTTCTTTTAAATACTTAGAATTAAAATTATTCAGACTAGCAACAGAATATAGTATTCTCTTTTGCCCTAAATACAAAAAGCAGGTAACAAGGAAGAAGTGAATCATCTCAGAAACAAGCTCCTCAAAAATAACAGGAGTAAATGAAGGAGTAAGCAACACCAAACATTCTTTACTAGAATTTCTTGGGTTATTTCTTAGAAACAGGTTGATCAGAGAGGAAATAAATCTAACTTTACATCATGTGTAGCTGAAACAACATGTACTTTGAAAGCTCTCAGTTGATGTGGGATGTTACCTAGTTTGCGTTTTTTCCCCGTTTGATAAGTAAATAATAACATTGAGTAACAGGAACAGGGTTATTCTGCTACCCAGAAATGTTTAGACCTGATTCTACCCTCATGTATTTTGTTCTGTGTTGGTTTGTTTTGCATGGTTTTGCACTGCCACCAGTTCTGAAATACATACACAATATACATAAAATACACATTTTGCTTGGAAAATCTCGCTGTCCCAATCACCAGGGCATTATCTTGAAACAATATCAGTTAGTCTTAATCAGATCAGGTTCAACAACACACATTAAAGAGGAAAATAAAATTATTGCATTTACTTAACAAAGTGTAAATAGAATATTTTCTTACTAAGCCTAATAATGCTTTGCATCTGAGCAAATGGTAAAACATTAATAAAAATAACCTTTTGAGCTGGAGAGATGTTGTTTCCTCCATAAATGAGGGGAACTCAGTTCCTGATTTCAAGCTGCATATCTGAAGTTGGCTGTTTAAAATGGCATGATATTCTAAATATGTTGGGTGTGATCAGAAGCTGAGGCCTGCTGTAGGACCCTAAATTCCTATTCTGTTCCTAACTGGGCATCCAATTCAGCCAGGAGCAAAGAGAGAGACAGGTTAGTTCTAAACTGTAGGATATGGCATCATGTGATAACAGAACCCCAAATCTATGTTGGAATATCCATTAATATATCTGCTCCACTTCCCATACAAAAGAAACCCACAAGCAGAGGTGATAAGACACCCTGGCATATTCCAGACTTATCTTTGAGCAAGGATAACAGGAATCAGGTCTGTACAGAGTATTTCAGGACATACCCAACCTGTCCATCATCTGTGTTAGTGATAAAGAGTAAAAACTGGACTTAGAATTCAGAAGACCTTCACATCCAGGCCTGTGTCTTCATTTCAGTTAATTAGAGTTCAACTCTGTGTCCTCCAGTAGAAATAATGGATGACCTTTGACAGCTGCCCTGCAACTATTACTTTTTCAGTTGGCTCAAGGTTAATGGAAGAAAATTAAAATAACATTTAAAAATCAAATAGGAAGTTTAAATATATATATACAGTTAAGATGTTTTTCTTCTTAGGCATGCCGACAGAAACAACCATGGCCATTTGTTCCATGATTATGGGAGGAATTTTTGAAAAATTCCCTAAGCTGAAAGTTTGCTTTGCACATGGAGGTGAGTAGTGTCCCATGTCAAACTCCTGTTATTTGGCTGAGCCTGGTACAACTGTATTTTCTGGTATCTCAGCTAATGGGGTCACCACATGAAGCCTGCCACCAGCTGAGCACTGTCACCCCAAAGAAGACAGTCTGACAGATCAGCTGCTTTTACGAACACTCTCTAGCCTGCAGGGTTTGAACTGGTACAACAGTTAAGGGAAAACAAAAAGGAAGGGGAGGCAGCAGGTGGTTTAAGGAAAGGGATGAGGAAGCAGCAGGAAGAATTTGGGCATCACAGTAGTGAAGAAGTGAGAAAAACAGAGACAGAAGTTAATGAAGGTAAAGGAATAAAAAACCACTGGTGCAAAGCACCGTCTTTCTAAAGAGCTGACAGGAAAACTCATAGATCTTTGATGATAAGGTGGCTTTTTTCCCTCTTACATATTTTCAGCTAATTAAAAGTTATTAAAAATTCCTTCTTGCAGGTGGAGCTTTTCCATACACAGTGGGTCGAATCTCCCATGGATTCAACGTGCGCCCTGATTTGTGTGCCATGGATAATAAGGTGGATCCAAGAAAATACCTTGGCTCATTTTACACAGACTCTCTTGTCCACGACCGTGGGGCACTAAGGCTGCTAACAAGTGTAGTAGGAGAGGTGAGTTTTTGTGCTTCCAGAAGTGGGTGAGTCATTCTTCAGTTAATTTTCCAGGAAATAGCAAAAGGAGAAGAGAATAAGAAAGAAGGAAGAAAACAATATCACCCAGTGAAATAAATTGATGGGCTCCTGCCGTGTTGATAATGCTTTTACCATATGGATTTATTGAAATGGTGGGTTTAATCCAGGAAATCATACACTGCCAACCTTGGTCCCATCCTTCTCTGAGCTTGTTCAGGATGGGACTTCAAACAAAGACTGCTCCACTTTGGAGCCTGGTTTTCAAATGTCTTAATTTTCAAATTCAAGTGCATGCTTGAAGAAGTAAATTGTATTTCCACTTGGGAAGTTATAGACAGAAAAAAAAATCAGTAATAAGGAAAGCTTTTGTGAGTATCTCAGAGAGACAGTTAAAGATTATGGGTTTGCATAAGTATTTTAGCTGTTTGTAAAGAAATCTTTGTAGTTTAGCAAACCATTTAAATGAGGTGCTTTCAGCATGGGACAGAAAAATCTTAAAACATTCAAATAATCCCTTCTCATTTAGTAAATGCTCAGGAAGGGATTGAAGATGGCATCCCTCATGCCAGCTTCCAATGGATCACTGCAAATCAAAAGATACCTGTTTTTGTGTCTTGATCTCTGCACCTCAGTGTGTGCAGCCAGAGGCAGATGCCTCCCAGATGTTAAATCAGAAATGCAAGCTCTGACAGGGAATTTCTTCTCTCAACAGCTGCAGTTCTGTTTCCTGTACATCAGTGTCTAGCCTCACATGGTATGGGGCTGTTGCTGTCATCAGGGCCTCCTGGATGACCAAAGTTCACAAACACCACTCAGCTGATTGGGGTTTTTTCCTACAAAAAATAATCAGTTGATTTCCCATTTCTAATAGTCTGAACAGGTTACTGCAATAAATCTGCTCTAGAACTGGTACAGAAGTGACTTGCCTAGGCCAGACAAAAATAGCAATGCAGCACTATTGCTTTCTTTATTGTGGTACTCTGAGCTCAGGTATCACATTTTAAAATCTGTGGGTTTTCAGTTCATGTGCACCTGAAGTCTGTAGCTTTGTGACAGGACCCCTGCAGGACTTGTGCCTTTTAGGAAAACTTTGCATTTGATTATACATGGAAAATCAACCATGTGACAGCACAACTACAGCTTGAAACAATAGCATGGAAACTTTTGTGAAGTGTATATGTTTGTACAATACAGTAACACTGCAGCCCTAATGAGTGGAGGCAACATCTTTTTTGTTAAACCCTGAACCAAAAACAGATTTATGGAAGGAGCCCCATAAAATGTGCAAAAAAACTGCCATGGAGCCTATTTCCATTAGAAACAAGTAAGATAAAAGGTCAATTTGCTCAAAAAAGATCTGGAATAAGCTGTTAGTACTGGAAAGTTCTGATAACATCAGTGGGTATTAACTCAGGTGGCATTTGCTATTTCTATGCCAGGGATTAATTTTAGGCACCAGATGGGTTGCTAATAAAATACTAGGGCTCCCACTCAATACTGATTTCTTTTCATTTCTGTTACCAGCCTCTAAATAGCAAATACATCATGGTCCACACCCAGTAGTTTTTGATATGCATTATCTTTTGAATCAAACTGTAGCTTGAAGCAAGTGGCTTTAAGGTGTTTTTTGACAATAGATTTTAAAATTTTACTGTGTGTGACGTGCATGTCCATTCTACAAGACACCCAAAGGCTTATGGAGTAACAGCTCAACACTTGCCTCTGTTACCTCCCTTTCTGAGAAATCTCCCCAAATCCAGACCATGTTCATTCTAAGTATACTTTGTACATGCAGTTCTGGTACTCAAGGATGAGTCTAGCTCTTGAATTTTAAATTGCCAGTGCAAGGAGAAAAGATCACTGACTTGTTTCCTTTTACCCATTTAAAAATATTGGGAGACATGTTTTGCCATTGTTAGAAAGACCTTGGTAAATTAACAGCTGTGTGACTCAGGCTGGCTGAGACCACAGATGCTTTTTGTGATCTGAATCTGTTAAGCTGAACTGTAGATGTCAAGAGCAAAGCAGGAGGGAAAGTACAACAGGATGCTGACTCCATTGCTAAAGAACTGAAGTTTTTTTCTGCCTGAACTTGTGGAGCACAAAAGTCTCAGGCCACTTCTGCTTTAGAGTCGGAAGTTTTGCATCTCAAGGCTGCTCTAAACTATTGCTGTTGTCTTTGCACCTCACTTCAATTTCTCTCCTTTTCACCCTAAGAAGCTACACATAGACTCTGGTCCTTAATTTTATTTAGTCTTTGCAACTGGAATTTTGAGGAGAGAGAGATTATGGACTGTTATTTGATAATCTAAAAGTCAGTCAGCATTAGCCTCTCTGGTGTCTTCATTTTGTCAACAGACTTTTAAAATTAGGAGTCTTAACACACTAAATTTGGCCAGCAAAGTACACAGGATGTTAGTGACTTCTTTAATTCTCCTCTGAGTATTCTGAGCTCAAACAATGTGACATCAGGTGAAATCCCAGTGCTGAAAAGTCATGAGTCAGATACCAAAAACATGTTTTTTACACTCAGGAGACCTTTATTTCTCTTTTCAATAGCCTAAGGCATCTTGTCATTGAAAACAAAAACATTCTCATCACGATTTCAAACTTTATACATGAAGATTAAAAAGTACCCTCTTTTTCTAAGGAAAGTTGACATTCTCACATAACACCCTTCCATGAGTCAAATGCTTAAAGAAACACCAAATATCTCAGCGCTTTCAGTGCAGACATGTGTTGGCAGAGTAACACATATAAGATTAATAAATGCTGGGCTAAAAACAATGTGATGGAGTCTTGAGGCAGACACTTTGTGAGCTGGAAGTTTGAAATAGGCCAGGTCTCCAGAGAACAGCTCAGAGCTGTACAGGATGGGCAGCAGGGTGAGGGAAGATGTGCTTGGACATGGCTTCGGGTCCCTGGGGAGCAGCCACTGCCTGGCACCAGCGTGTGGCGTGCTGGCCTTGAGCTGATCAGAGTTAAAATCCACTGACAGCTGTGATGAGTCGTGTCCATTTAATCTCATCCCTTCTTAGTTTGGGGCGCAGGTTAATTGGGGATGGCAGCAGAAATACACACTCCTGAGAAAGAATTTTGTAAGAGTGCAGAGTCGCTGCGGTCCTTCGCTCCCCCCGTGACGAGGTAGCATGAGGTGAATACCAATAAACACAAAATCCCCAGCGTGTCTGGCTATAAAAAGTGAAGAACTGGCTTGACATGGGATTAAATGATTCAGTGCATCTCTGCAAAAACTTCCCCATGGTGATTCCTCCAGAGCCATCATCCAAAGGCAAAGCATTCTTTGGCCAGAAGTTGGAGCTGAACTGACTGTAGCATTCCTGGCTTTTTTTCAGGTATATCATGGCAGTAGGAAAGAAGGTGAAGTTCAAGGCAAATACAATTTTTCCTTATGTAAGAGAATGAAGTCATGCTTAAAGCTTTCTGAGATTCATTTTCAGATTTAGGTCCTTATTAGTGTGTAAAAAGTTGTGCTGAGTAGCAGGGACCACTGAGGTTAATCATTAGCCCCATGTACCTCTCTAATAGGAGAGATGTGCTAATTAAGGAAATGACCTCCAAGTCTTCTAGGGAAAATTGACTTTGTTGATATGGTTTGGAAAAATATAACAGTACTTCCCTTATGCTAGGAGCATTATTCATCTGCAGAGGCTTCACAGCAGTCCTCTGAAGCTGGTTGCTAAAAGACATGTATTGAAACCCCCATTTTATAGATGGGTATAAAATTTTAGTTCAAAGGGTACAAATGAACAGCCCAAGATCACTGGGAGCACAGCAAGAATGCTGCTTCTAAATATTTCTTACTGATTTACAGCTCTTAATTTTACTACTAATTAATAGATCCCCTGATTAGCTGTGAAATACTTTCAAGCAGAGAGAAAAATATATCTACATAGAGAGGAAAAGAAAAACATGTATTACTGCAGTGAGGATGTGGGATTTATTTCTGGTTTAGTATAGAGGAGATGTAAATAAGAATATACAAATCTTCCTGTCTTACATGATTTTCCCTAGTAAACAGATGGACAAATTCTATATTTCCTTCTCTTTTACTTACAAACCCACTTTCTCATATAAACCTGGAATGTTTTTCAGTTGTTTTTTTATCATAAAATACATAACGTTTGTTTTTCTTATCTGAATAAAGCATCTTGGTATTGATTATTATAAATAAAAGAATATATTTAGCTGCTTCAAAGTACACACATCCTAATCTATTTTGGTTAGTCTATGCTCAGAATTGGATTTATTAGACAGAGGGTATAAATTTTCCTATGTTAATATTATGTTAATTCTTCTATAATAAATTAGGACAGAACATAGGAGAGAACAATAGAATGTGTCTCTTCTGTTTAGATTTTGGGTGAAGGTTTGTGTAGGCTCTTTCAGAGACTTTTGGGTGACATCTAGTGGAGATTTAAAAAAATTAAAAAAGCATTTGACAAAAAGAAAAACAAACCACTTCAGGAAATAACTGAATGGTATTTTCTTCACCCTATTTCAGCTTTGAACTCTGGTAACAGAGTTCAAACAATATAACAAGTTCTAACTGTGTTTTATTCACCCAAGGAATATAGACATGCCTCAGGCCTGAGATTTGCATTTTCAACTTTCTGCTTATCAGAATTAAAATACCATAATTTCAGTTAGACACCACAAAAAAGATTAATAAATAACCTGCATTTTTTCCAAATAAAATTCATAAAAAAACTCCTTGAGTCATTTTTTTTAAGCTTTGTTCTTCTCCTAGTGGAAGTTATCTTCATATTCTCTTTCATAATTAATCAGTCCAATATATACATCTAATTTCTTGTACTTCATTATACATTCCAGAAAGCATGTGCTCCATAGTTTCATGTTAATTTAAAAGAAATTTAAAATCTGAAAAAATTAAAATTTACTAGTTTAAATATAATATTAATGCTACTATAATACTGTACTCATTAATATGAATATTATTTAAACTCTAATGTAACTACAAAATGTACAATTCTTTTTTATTACCAGGACAAAGTTATTTTGGGGACAGATTACCCTTTTCCACTCGGGGAACTGGAACCTGGAAAATTGATTGATTCAATGGATGATTTTGACCATAAACTGAAGGTATGATTTTTACATTTGAGGGGTTTTCCCTCCTTTTTAAGTCTCTGTATGAGACATGAGATAAAACACTGAAAAATCAGTGTAGTACACTGACTTCTGCAAAGACTAGAAGCGACCCTTCAGTCTTTTTGCAGCAGCTCCTTTTAAGGAACAGGTAAAAGCATTTGAGTTAAATATGAGCTAAGCACAAACATATGTATGTGTTTTGTTTTTACAGGATAAACTCAAGGCTGGAAATGCTCTGGAATTTTTGGGTCTTAGCAGGAAACAGTTTGAATAATTATGAAGTACTAAAGCAGCTAAACTTCTGAAATAATATCCTTGTATATCTATTGGCATGTGCAATTGTGCAGATGAAAAATAAAAACTGACAATTATCTGACAGTCTCCTGTTATTTCCAAAACAGAAGCAAGGGTACTGGAAATGAGTATGCACAGGTATTGCCTGAGGATTTAGGGTGTTTTTCAACAATTCTGCTTTTATAGTAAAGGAGAGATTTTATCTTTTGCAGTTATGAGAATCTCTGAATTAAAATCAATGCCATGTTATTAAGACTTGATTCCCAGGAAGGAAAGAGCTGAGAAAATTATGTACCCACTACATTTCTGTCTTTGTTATGGTGGCCAAACAGAATTTGAAAGAATATTTAAACAGAATTTAAACAATGTTAATGCCCAATAAAAGGCAACATTTGCTTTTATCTGCTGGGGGAAAATGCAGCCCACCACACAGCACTGCAGGTGCACTCGTGCTTTGCCAATGTTGTGACAGGATGGAAAAGGTCTGTGTGGGGACTTTACATATTAGCTGCCACCTACACCACTGGGAACTTATTCATCAGAAACAATTGGGACAATATGGTTGTAGGTGCAGAAATAATGTATTTGTGTGGGTAATGCTTGGTGTGTCACTGTCACTGTCACAATAAATACTAGTGTTTGACAACAGGATGGGTTAAATGTTCTATTCCTTACAAAATGCTTCCTAAAAGTAAGGCTGGATACTTTAAATGTTGAAGTTCTAATGCTCTCCCTAGCCTGAGTCCTGCTATAGGAATGGAAAGGTGGTTTGCTTTATAGACTATTGATTGAAACAGGTTTTCATTATTATCCAGTGAGTGCACAGGCATCCTCCTCCCAGGAGAATTTTGTACCAGTCAGAAAAAAGTGGATTAGCACTTACAATCTTTGTTCTTGTGGGAACATTGGCTGTCTATGTGTGGTGTCACCATTCTTCTGCCCAGTCTTGGAACATTCTAGGCAAAACAGTATTAGACAGAAGTTGTTTTTGGCTTTGGCCATAGCTGTCACACACTGAACCTGAGGGATGCTGAACATCAGCAGTTCCTGCTGATCCCAGCCTCCGTTGGACTACACAGAAAGCTCTGTCCTTCTTTACAGTGTCAAACCCACCCAAAATATTTTTTTTAATTAAAAAAAAGAGTGGTTTGTGAAGTAGTTGGAGTTGAATTAGTCAGCAGCTCAGAGGTTTAGAATATCAAGTTTTTATGTAAGAGGAAAAGAAGAGCCAGACAATAGCTTTAGCAATATTTATTGTCCCCAGGTTTGCAAGACTTCTGTTGACCTTTTTTATTTAAATATCCACGTGCAGGCACTGAGTTTTCAGCATGTGTGATTTTTCAACCAGATTGTTTTAATTAGATTTCAAAGTCAAAATGCAATTTCATTCTCATATTTCCCTTCAGTATACATGATTCTCACAGATGTTTAAATGGATTTAAGAGAAAAATACATTGTGATTCCTCCGATACATTTTAATTGGATTAATTATTCAATTTTTTATGAATGAAACCAGTCAAGTTAATGAAAATGCAATGTCACATCTTTGGGGACCAAGGTCTGGAACCTCTCCAATAGCAAGAACAGTATTTAATTACTTTAACCTGTGACTAAATGGGTGCTTGCAGTACCCTGCATGGGAGCTAATTAATGTGCATACCCTGCATAAATCATATTCATTATGCACTGTTATTATTTAATGATATTCTACCTATTCTTGATATGTTAAGATTTTTAAGACAGGGATATATATATATAATCTTCCCTCCATCTTTTCATTTCATTAACGAAACTAATGTAGAATTCTAATTGCAGTCAGATGAGAATATTCTTAATAATCCTCCACCAGTTACTGCAGGAATAAAGAATCTAAGTTGAACACCCAAACTCCATGAGCTTTACTCAGTGATTTAAACGAGGTAAAACATTGTACCTTGATTGTTACAGACACAAAAATATGAAGTCCAAGATCAGCTAATTACATGGGAAGTTTTTGAGGTTATATTTCCTTGGCACAAGCAGGATCTTAAAGATGATCTTTTGGGAAGATCAGGCAAGTAATTTGTGTCTGTGCTGCATTATACATCTGTATATTTCATCAGCATTCTGTCGGGTCTAGTTCTAAGATTACAACTACTTGCATAAAATTGGCAGTGAAGTTGTAAAAGAACTCATTGTTATGTAACTTCAGGTGAACAAAACCACTGCAGACTGGCCGTGGCATGAACTGAACACGAGCAGAACTCTCAGAGCTCTCATTTTCATGCATGGTGATCAGAACTTTAAACACCTTTTGGCACCCTTTGAACCCATAAACTCAAACCACTGCTGAAATTCAATCGGTGAACACAGAGAACCCAGTGAGAACAAACCACACACTGCAGGAGCATCACTCACATGCTGGAGCTGCTCACCTGCAGCGACACAATTCATAATAATTCATCTTTTTCTCGTGCATTTCTCAAGTATGCATAAGCTGATATTGCCAGCAGACAGGAATTTTCTAGGAACTACTTGTACATTCCAAATCTTTCCTTTCTTCCTCCCTTTCCACATCCTCATCCAAATAGGCTGTTCTGTGATTTGCTTGCATTAAAAAAGGAATCCTTGCTTCTAACATTTTTTGTCCTTTTTTTTTTTCGCTTTATTAAACATAAAAGCATCCAGGCCGAGATTAGATATTTGAACTATCGTATGAAATAGATACGCAGTTATGGGGTGCTCAGGCAATGGGATTGATATTACAGGGAGGTGATGGAGTCAGCATCCCTGGAGGCGTTCAAGATGTTACACCGGGGTGCTGGGCGATGGGTTCAGTGGTTTAGGGGGTTACAGTGGCGGGGCTAGGCTGCCGGGCGGACAGAACAACCTCAGAGGTCCCTTCCAGGCTCCACGGCTCCACGGCTCCACAGCTCGNTCCTCGGCCGCGTCGCGCTGGTTCTTCAGCCGCGAACAGCTGGAGAACACGCCCTCGCGGCGCTGCGGCGTGGAGGCCGACAAGGAGCTCTCGTACCGGCAGCAGGCGGCCAACCTCATCCAAGACATGGGCCAGCGCCTCAACGTGTATCCGAGCGGGGACGGGCGTGAGGGCGGCGGGGGCCGCGCGTGGAGGGGCGGCGGGAGACCTTTTTCCTGGTGTGGGCGCTCTCCTCGGGAGCCTTCCCGAGGCTCCGCAGCCCTGGCCGGCAATCCCGCGGGATGGAGCCGTGGCCTGGAGGCACAGAATGGGAGGAGGAGCCTGGCGAAGCCCCCGCGCCGCGCTCTTTGTCGGCCGGGAGGGACTCGGGCTCCCACCTGCCCTCGCAGCCGCGCTTGTGGCCGTAGCTGCTTGTTGGGGCATTTCTAAAGTAAATCCGAGTTGCCGTTTTCCCCGAAGCGGGCAACTCCTCTTCAGCCGTTCTTTAATGTGATTTTTTTAAAGGAAGAAAAAAAAAAATCGATCAGAGCAAGGCCAAACCCTCAGATGCCTTACTGAAATAGTTGAACTAGAACAAAACAAAAGCACTTGAGAGAGCGTTTCAGTGTATGGCGCCCATTGAGGAGTTTTCGTTCCGTGGGTGACTGTGGGGAGCCTGGCGTAGGAATCTCCACATGGTCTGCGAAACAGATGGGAACGATACGTGTTAATATCAGTTAAGTTCTGAAGTGTCACGTCCCTAATCCATTTTCGGCTGAAGACAGTATGTTGAGAGCAGTGATTGATATGGAAAGCGCATCCCTTTCAGTTCTTGTAGACAATTTTCTTAATATATAGTGTTTCCTTCATTTAATCTTCCAGATCTCAGCTTACCATAAATACTGCAATTGTTTACATGCACAGGTTTTATATGCATCATTCCTTCACAAAATTTAATCGAAATGTAAGTATGATTTTATGTTTGGTAATAACATGCCCATAATTTTGGCAGTGCTGATTGAGAAGTGTTGCATGCAGAAGTGTGAAGTGTGATTTGTTTTTAGGAATTCTAGCTTCTTATCAATGGTTTAGAAGCAGTAATGATACTTGTTTTCAACTTTGGATTAGTTTAACTAGTGGAAATTAGATTTTATCTTCTGCCATCGAAATAAAAAAAATGAATAAGCGCCATCAGCACGCACATTTCAGATGTGGAAAGAATACATTTAGATGTTTCAAATGTGGCTGGTGTGTATGTGCTGAAGTTTGAAAGGCTAATGTGTAGGAACACACATTTTTCTTGGTGAAGTCAGTGGAAGTTCTGGCATGGTGTGTCTGACAATGATAATGTGGTTGTGTGTATCCATATGGATTATGTAGCTGTTCCTGAAGCAGTGTAAATTATTTTAGCTAGTCTAGTCTTAACTGGTGTGATAAGTCATATTAGATATGAGAATTTTTTACATCTGTTGAGGTAAATCTGTTTTGCTTAATAACCTGTACATGTTGACTCTGAACACAGAGTATGTTGTTAAGAACAGAATTTTTCAGTAAAAATGCTAGCTGTTATTGAGGAACATTGTAACAAGTATGGAACTGGAGATAACAACTTGGGAATGTCAGGCTTTTTTTTTTTTTTAATGTTCAATACTGGATGCAATAGGTGGAAAAATAATAATATAGTAGTCTAGGTGTTCTTAGGGTCTGTTTGTTTGCTTTAAGGAAGAACAGTTAGTAGTGATGGTGGTTTGCCATTAATGTTAAGGATGAGCTTTCTTAGATCTTTTTATGACAAAACAGATTGAGACTGACAGATGTTAGGTCCAGGTCAGAGCAGACCTTTATCTACCAAGGGGTAGAATCTTGCAAACCTTGCACTCTCTGCAGTTGGGGCAGGTACACAGTGGGGTACAAGGAGAGCCAACTCTTCTTCCTCTCATGAATTTGTTTATTATTGTTGGCTGAGCAAATGGGCATCTTGTTTGGTGCCTGTTTAGCTGGAAATAGGTATTCATTTGTAGCTACATTTCAGAAGTATAAATAATTATTTTTCATGCAAAATCTGAGCTAAACTCAAATTTCCAGCAGCTTGTTACCAGAACTGCAGTGTCCATCCATACAAGTTCCTTTTTCTCCCCTCCTGCTGCTGCTCTGCCCACTTAGCAGTAACCTGGAGCTGGTGGAAGAGGCATCCAAAGTTTTATGGGACTGTGAATGGCTTGTGGGCTTGATAATCTAGAGCTGCTTGGAGTGGAGAGATGGCTCAGTGTAGAGCTGCTGTGTTTATATATAGACATACCTATTATATCACCTGCTGGAATACTGTTTGTACTGTCAGCTGGTAATCTGGGCTAGATTTAGGCAGCAAGAAGCTTTGGCTGCTGTGTTTGGGTTTTCACTGGATGCTGGTGAGTGGCAGTCACTTGGAACTGGCAGCACAGTAGTGTTTGAATGCATAGTGCTCTTTATATGAAAACTATGGTTTAACTTAAATTATGATTCTTAAAATTCCCAGGTAAGCTATGTGAGGGCAGAATGCCATGGAAACTGCAGCTATTACAGGGGAGGGAAGTGTACTGTTTAATTAATTCTCAGGTAATAATGTTCAAAGTTATAAAGGCAAATGAACTGCAGGTTGTACCTCAGTAGTACTGATTCTTGCTGAACTCCTTTTATAATTCTTAATGAGCTTAAGGCCAGAGAGTGGCTTTGTGTATGTGTTGATGGGCAGGAGCATTTTCTTTTTATAATTCTGTAGGGTAAAGAGGGTCTCAGTGAATGGACTCACTTTTAAAATACTCCCAAACCGTCCATTAGGTCCTCTGTAGAGAAAGCAAAAGCTGAGAACTCTAATAAATACTTAATACCAAATCTCCGGAGTACTTGGCAAGTTAAAAAATGTAACAGTATTCATCTCTGCAAGAAGGAAGTAATCCTTAGGAAGGAATAGTAAGGTACTGGCAGTCTGAGGTAAGAGCTAGGTAAGCTACTCTACAGCATATGCAGTATATCTCTAATATTTCTTTGTTGTGTACACGTGGTGCTGTTTATCCATGGCAGGAAGGAATCTGAATGCTGGGGCTAGAAAATTAGATGGCCATTAGTCAGAATGCCTTATGATCTTCAGCTGAAAAAATGTGGCCTGTGTTGTTTTGTTTTATTGGTAGATTAATGTTTTTAGTCTGGTAATAAGCACTTGCACGTTTATTATCATGTATAACTGCCAGGTTATACAAATACACATGTATGTGACATGCACTTAGTTGTTAACAAACAGGGATTCTAATGGAAGCTCAGTTGCTGAATAGTTGTTGCCTTAATTTTATGGGGTTTTTTTCAGTGTAAGTTGCTGCTAAACAATTTTACAGGCTTTCAGGAGTTTGAATCATCTGTGAACAGGAAACAAAATCCCCAACAGTATCTTCAATCTGAAGAGCCACAGGGGTGGCATGTACCAGTTAATGTAGTTTTGGATCATTGGGAATGTATTGCATGTACTGCTTATTGGCCAAATATTCCTTTTTTTGTGAAGTTATTGTGAGCTAGCAAGTCACTTATGGGTTACTCTGGATTACCTACAGGGTACATGCATTTAGCTGCAAAGAGGAAAGTATTGAGGTTTTGATGTTGCAGTCGAGGTAGGTGAAGTCCTTGCAAGGTTGCTGTGCCCCAGTGAGGATGGAAATTTGGTTTCCATTCTGGGAAGCAGAACTGGATGCCCTGACTACTAATTTCCCTGGCTGTGCAAATGACAGGAACTACTGTGGATCCCCTCAGCACAAATTATTCTTTCTGCATTGCTGACCAGGGCATAGGAACTTTGGGTTGCTGAGTATAAGGTTAATCTGTGCTAATATTGGGATGGGGAGGGAGCTTGCTGGCTTTTTATAGGCGCTACTAGTCTCACTATCATACTTTAAAATACCTGCAAAATTAAAATTCTTCTGCAAGTACTATTTCTATAGTACTTGGTGTGTTGCATTGTTATATAGCAAATAGTTCTTCTAGATGCTTATTCTTCAGTACACTGTAATTTTAAAATCAGAAAGGGGGAAAAATCCTTCATATGCTGGCAATGAGAGGTAAGGCATCCAAATGGGAGCTGTAGTTTTTTAGTATAATCCTTATAAATGCCATGTGTGATACCAAACAACCAGTTGAAAATAGTCTTGATGATGTCAAGGGGTTTTTATGACATGCAGTGGAGCTTAGTGAAGAGCCTGAAGAAGGCTGCATGAGAAATTGTTTTCCTTCAAGTCCAAGGTAGGTGAGTTGTGTGGAGGGTGTTTTGTTTCCAGTTCCACTGCATTCCCTTCCTTGTGCCTTGTCCAAATCACAGTATTAAACAGTTGACTTTGCAGTTTTGCAAAGTTCTTCAAACTTTCATAATACGCTTCGAGCTCTAGTGAGGCTGTTTTGGTACTTCAGTTCTGGTTTTAATAGTGCAATTTAACATATTTGCTGCTTTTATGCAATGTGAGCTCCTGGTTACAATAAAAAAAATTCCTCACAGCTCTTTGTGTTCAAACTTGAAAACCCTTTCATGGACTGGAAGCGCTTAATGTCTTAGGCTGTAATATATCAGTCTAAAAACATGCTAATATTGGCATTAAAAGGGAGAGGGAGAGCTCAGAAAACTGCGTGCATGCTGCCGATGTGTTCTGAGATTTTTCTGGGTGCCTTTGTCTTTACACTGTCTTGTACTTTTTAAGTGAAAAAGGACTTGGACCACAGTTCCCAATGAAACTTGTTCTGTAATGCTTTTGGATTGTGTTAACAAGGCTCTTATGTTTGTGGATTTTTCCTATTTCTGTGGGGCTTGGTTTCTGAGATCTCGGCTAGTAACAAACTGGGCTTTAATGTTGTGTATCACATGTGTTCTTAAGATTTCTTAAAGACTATTTGGGGTGCGTAATATATAATTCCTCTAAATTATTTTGGTTGGTATCAAATTAAGATATTTATATATAGGAAGTATACTATTGCTTTGTCAAGTATGTTTCTTTAATTTTGCTTTTCTTGTTCTACTTTGCTTGGGTTTTTTGCCATTTTTGGTAATTGGAAATGAATGAAAGCATTTGAGTAACTTTGCCAGTTATACACTTAGCAGGGTGTGTTCACTGAAGACTACATTTGTGCCAAGTCTGGAATTTTATTAGAGTGTCTATTTTTCTGAATCAGTACCAAGGGAGCTAAAAATAATGGCCTACTCTAAACTCGGAGTGAGAACCCTTGTCCCAGATAAGACAAAGACCTGAAATTCTCTGGCCAGAAGCCAACACTTCTTTTCGAAGGAAATAGTTAATTGGGCTGTAGGTAGATTTCTGATGAACCAGAGTTATATGACAGTTAATCAGCTTGACTTAATCAGCCTCCAGAGCTGTGTTTTGTGTAAGGTCTTGGAGATCAGGAATTGTGTGGAGACTTCTTGGCCAGATCTGATCTGCTTCAGTAAATCAGAAGAGATCCTGAGGTCAGCCTGATGGTGCTTTTTTGGTAAGAAGTAGATCTTTGGTTCAGTCAGACACAGAGTAACAGTGAGTGAGGATTTGCTGATGATTTAATTGCGGGGTCATTGGTGACTTGGTTCAGATAATGCCTCTGTGAAATTGAAATGTTTTCAGCCATGGCAGTTGTTGAAAATGGAGTTCTGTAAAATACCTTTATGTGATAAGTGTGTGTTGGGTTATGCCTGTATGTGCTGCCTGACATCTGCATTTTCTGCCACTTCAGAGCTGTTGTTACTCTCACTTCCTGAACTCCAGAAAGTGTTTCCATCATATTTACTGTTTAAAGGTTTTATCTCCCAGTGTGAGACTCATTTCAAGTAGTATGTCCTTGGTAAAGGAAATTCCTTCCAGAATTCCAAACCGTTATTTCAAGCAATGAGGAAAGGAACTTCTACAGAATCATCAGAAGTATTAAATGACAGTGCTAATACGGCCTTGTTCAGCAACACTTCACTTTGGGTTTTTATTTCATTTGTTCATCAGGCTTAGGTTACAAGATTCTTAAAAAGAAAACAGGGGTTCTTGTCTCCCTTGTAAAAGAATTTGCTCCCTGTGACTTTTTTTGGGTGGTTGCTTTTTATAGATGGAGATTTTTGCTAGATTTCTTATGGCACACTTCTACTCATGAAAGGGTATTGCCTTACCAGGGTGTCAATTTTCAAGTCTGCCAACTTTAAAGTTTTACTTCAGATCCAAGCAGACATTTCAAAGTGATTTAAGGATGCAGAAAGTACTCTCAGTATATTTGAAAGCTTCTGAAATTTAATCCCTTAAATGTTTAATTAGTTTGTTATGGTTTTGCATATATTTTAAATTTTTATACCAATTGTTTCATTTTGGCATAAAAAAGGGCTGCCTACTGGCAAAAAAAGCAAATCTGACTTTAGAGGGACTGTGCCTCCTATTTAGCCTAGTTCTATTTGGGCATTGAATGAGAAATCCAATACTTGCACTATTTGCACCATGCATTAATTAAATACTCAGCAAGCAGCTATTTCAGTCTCTGAATAAATGCTTTATACTGGTTTAATTTTAACATTTTAATCTGCTTATGTCTAGATGATTTCTAGTACCATTTTAATTCCTGGTTAACATGGGCAGCTTTTGCATGCAAAGAGAACGTAATTCATTGGTGATTTGTGGTTTGCTGTGTTCTGTCTGCACACAGGAGTCACTCTAGCTGACAACTGGCACCAAAATTCTACTTCACAGCCAACTCTTAGGTGATACTGAACTGCCACCTTATGACACCTAGAGTTTTATATCAATTTTCATCTTTAAATGTAATGTGTAGTCTTTACTAACATTTGATAGAACTGGTGTTTTACAAATCCTTATGCTTTGTTCTCCAGACACTGCTGGGCATATAGTACAGTTTCTAAGAATATATGTGTATATATAAAGTTTCTTTTACTTATAGAGGCTATGTTTATATAATAGGCTGTTTTTATTAAAGTTCTCTGCAAAGTTTCTCACTCTTTGGGAGATTTAAATGCTACCAGAACTTGTGATCTGCTGTTTTACTGAAAAGATGGTGTAGTGACTCGTTCTGTGCAAGAAATTGGATGAACTTTCTCATGAAGTATATTTAACTTGAAACAGCCTGTTCTACTGTGACTGAGTCTTCTGGGCCAAAATATTTTATGTTGAACTAGAATTAGTTTGACCTCAGACATCTTACTCACAAATGTAATTTAACATTATGCTACTGCTTCCCTGTGCTGCTGAGAGGATTGCATCAGTTACAAAATAAAACATGACTAGTTATATTTTTGTTGCCTTGCATGACTTCAAAACCGAGAAAAAATCCACAAATCCAACTTCTTAAACCTTTTCTATGCTAGTTTAGACTCCATAAAAATTCAAGTCCTGCTTGTAAAAAGTTAAAAAATACACATGTTTTTCTTCTTCAGATAATGTCTCCCACGGCATTGTTTTTGGCTGCAAAAGTGGAAGAACAGCCACGGAAACTTGAACATGTTATTAAAGTAGCAAATGCCTGTCTTCATCCTCAAGAGCCACAGCTGGATACAAAGAGTGATGTAGGTGGAAGTTATGGTTTCAAAGATATATGGTTTGAAAGATGACATTTCATCTAATGATTTGTTACATTGTCTTACTGGAATATTGCTCTCTGCAGCCTAGGAAGAAAAGCCTTTGTTTTTATACCATTTAAGTCTTTCTATTACTTAATGCAGTTTCTTAAA
The DNA here is from genome assembly GCA_013400575.1 of Peucedramus taeniatus. Lineage (NCBI taxonomy): Eukaryota > Metazoa > Chordata > Aves > Passeriformes > Fringillidae > Peucedramus > Peucedramus taeniatus. The sequence continues at coordinate 27,347 of WBNO01031749.1, read as the reverse complement.
GACTCACTTATTTGTTATGAAACTTGAAGAGATTGCTCCATCTTGAAATTCTTGCAGCACCCACCTGACCTCCCAAAAAGGCTTAGCCGGAATAGATTGTCTGAAATCCAGACTAAGTTAATCTTGTGAAAGGCAGGCAAATGGAGCTGAATTTGTAGCAGTGAGTGTACTGGTGGAGGAAAGTAACCCCAGTGTGAAATGTTGTGATTTGTCAGTGCTCACTGGTGTGGGTACTAGTGCTGTATCTTGTGTTGCCGGTGCTGTACCAGAGAGGCAGTGTGTGAGTGAAGTTCTGAGGCAATGGATTGCTGTGTTTTCACCTGTCTGCTTGTTTATTTCAGGCATACCTTCAGCAAGCCCAAGAGCTGGTTATACTTGAAACAATAATGCTTCAAACTTTAGGTATGTCTTTCTAAATAACTCCTGTGCAGCCAGCTTGCCATGAAGAGCTAGTGAGACCCAAATAACTGGATTTTTTATGTGCTGTTGGTACATTAGAATTTAACTGTTTTCCTGTATAACTTCTGGCCTGTGAATTTAGTTTTGTCCTAGCAGTTCTGCTATGTTCACTGTGGAGAAGGTGTGTCTGTACTTCTGAAAGAGATGTGTCTGACAGTTTGAGTTAGAAATGTGTAGGCTTCCAAATAGATTTTACTCCAAGTAGTAATTACATTGACATTTCTTCCCATAAGGTAACATGGTGTAGTAGGCTGGCTGGGTGTGTCCTGAAGCAGTTGGGAAAAGCTTTATACCCAATGCTCTTCCCCATTCTGCCTTTCCATGGAAGAACATTATGTAATTGAGCAGGTGCTGACTCTGAAGAACAGAAGTTGTAGTGTAACTATTTAATGGATTCAGATGATTCCAAAATTTGAAGTGGAATGTTCTCTCAAGACACTTCTCTGACTGAAATACCATAGAGACAATTACAGCCAGAGGCCTGAGAACACTGACTTGCTGAGATATTCTTAAATACCACTTGGGGTATTGTTAAAAAAAATAGCTCACAGTAGTGACCTAGTTCTTAAAACAGTGTCATAAACCAAGAAGGGTTTCTTAAGACACTGACCTACAAATTGATTTAATTTCTATTTTCATACTTGCAACATGTTTAAGTGCTAGAAATCAATTATTGAAAGTACACATGAACACACATACTTCATCGTGTTGCAGTGCAGTTTTTACTGACTTATTAACTTGCTAGAAATTGTTCAGATATATTCAGCTTTAAAAAGATAGTAATTTCCCAGGTTGTGTGTGTACAGGATTTGAGATTACTGGAGGAATATTTTAATAATGGATTACAAAGTGACTTTACCATTTGCCATTCAAAAGCATGAAAAGGTAAAGAATAAAAGGCACTTAAATAGTGTTACTTATTCTGCAGTGCAGAGGTTTAGCAGGTGTTTTAGGTCTGTGGACAAACATAACGGGTTTGCTTTTTATTCCAGATGCAAATGTATAATTCTAAAACGTATTTCTCACTCCTCAGGTTTTGAGATTACCATTGAACATCCACACACAGATGTTGTGAAATGTACACAGTTAGTGAGAGGTCAGTGACTTTTAACCACTTCTGTAAGTCCTTTTTTACCTTTCTAGTAAAATTTGAAAGTAATGTTATTTGTATAATATGAATCTTCACCAACTGTATTATCCAAAGAGTATGTTTAAAATAAAATAAATTACTAAAAGTTCGAGATTTACCTTTAGAGAGTCATAAAGAGTCCAGTCCTCTGTCTTTTTTTTTTTTTTTTTTAATTAGCTTTGATTTTAATAGTACCTGTTCCATGTGTTCTGGAATGACAGAAGCAGTCAGCAGTTGCCAACTGATTGGCCAGATCCATAGTATCTTCTGAGCTGATGATTTTCACTCTGAAGTAGTTTTTCCCATTGATGGCTAATGCCAGCTTTTTGTCTTAGCAAATCTTTTCAGGTAGTGGACTGAGGGATAGAGTTCATAGGAAGTCTGCTGTGACATGCAAATAGGTGTGACTAATTTTTTTCTGGAGCAGTGTGTCCTTACTTGTTTTGGATGGTAGCACAAAACCCCAAACCTTTAGTTAAACATATCCTGTAACTTGTCTGCAGCTCATTAATGTGACTGGCTAGAAACTTGTTTTGTTATCTATATTTTTTGTGGCATTTTGGTACATCTTCTTTAATTCTTGAATTGGTTTCTTTTGGAGCTTTAAAACATGATTAAAACACCCTCTTATAAGATGTAGGATGAAAAAAAATAGACATCAGTTGTAAAAGCATCTAAAATAAGCTTTTCGCTGTAATTATGTTTCTTAAGTAAAAAATGTTTTGAAATTATTAGACTGTGGTTGTTAGTCTCTAGTCATTACCTGATTTTGCAGTGAAAAATGCGTAAGTGCTTCTAAGTTTTTGGTGTTTTTTCTTCTCCCTCTATAAAATGCATAAAATTTAGGTACAGCCTAACCCTGTTAACCAGATTTGGTTTGTAGTAACTCTGGAATTAATGGTGTTCTTTTAAGGAAGAATGTCTCTTATTTGCTGTAGTTCTGGTGAGTGTCTTTGGACACTGAGTAGGACTGGTGCTCTAACTTATTTGCATATAAAGTAGTTTTCCTTGCTATCCTTGCTGTAAGACAGAAATTCTCTGTCTTCTGCCCAGGTTTGGTTGTGACTTGGTGCATGAGTCCAGTTGTACCTGAAGTCTCAGTAGTCTGCACCAGCTGCTCTGTAGGGTTTTGCTTTGGTTTTTCTTAGCTGTTGGTCACTGTAAATGTGAGCACATTTTACTCTCTTGGGGAGCCCCTGTGCTTCTGTTTGTGTTTGGGGCTGTGGGGAGGGGTGGGGGGATGTTGTATTGCCTCAGGATTTCCACATCAGTGTGTGCCACTCAAGCCTGCAGGCACACTGCTACACAAGCTGGATTTCCTTTCATCAAGGGTAGATGCCACTCTTAAGGCAGTTCAGCTTTTCCCTTTGTGTTTTGTAAGCTAATTTTTTGTACTGACAAAATTCATACTTTGAAGATACTGTGATTTTTTTAATTTGACATCTTTCAACTAGTATTTAATGTCAGCAGACTTGAAGAAATACTTAGAAGTCTAAAGTGATATCAAGTCTTGAAATCTGAAGACTTCAGTGAGGGCTGAAAATCCATGTAGCTCAAGGACTGGTGCACAGTGAATGTAATGTCCCTGATGCTCAAAAACTTGCTCACTGGAGGAGCTGTGCTCCTTAGTGTGTGTGTGTGTGTGTGGGGAATCCTTGGGAGCATGTGTCCCTAGGGGGGGTGTAGACTGTGAACACAAGATTTGAGTACCTCAAAGTAAGAAAAAGGAAACTAATTAATTAATTTGAAACATCAGGCATGAAATTTGAAGTCATGCATGCAAGTCAAGCAAGGACAGAATAACTGCCATGGAACATTGGTTTTATGTGTTGAGAGGACAGAGAGATGGGCCTGTGGGCACAGTAATTATCTTCAAAGACGCAGTGGTAGGAGTTTAGTTTTCTGTCCCTGAACATTTATTTATTGGAAAGTGTGGGTTTTCAATGTCAGTAGATGCAACACTCAGATATCTGAGTCCTGAAGCTTTTAAAATATACCTGAGATTTGTCAGTGTTAAACCTTTAGTGCTAAAGGGATTGACTGAGAAGTTAAAGAAATCCAATATTACTTCAGCCAGTTCTGGTAAAACTAGCTTGTCAGTTTTGGCAAAAAGCACCATTTCAGAAGACAGAGATACCTTTTTTGAATAAAGATGATTAATTTACCCAAGCCTGTTATGATTAAAACTTGCAGCTGCATGTTTGGAGAGAGGAGGAAGGGAGGAATGTAATGTCTGACTGAGTATCAAAAAAGGGGCAGCAAGGTTAGCTGAGGTCTGCAAGTGTGCTTCAGGATTTGGCTTAGGGTTTGTGCCCTGCATTGTCAGGTGGTGGGAAAGGGCCCTTTGGCTGACTAAACTGCAGTGCCTCAGAGGATGGCTGATTCTCTCCATCACTTTCTGCTGTCTTGCATCCAGGGTAATTTGTTTTATGCAGTCATTGTTACCTGTTACTAAGCTGTAAGCTATCCCCTTTAAAAACAAAATGAAAAAATGAAAAAAATCAGGTTGTGTTGATGATGCTCAAAAAATTCAGCCAAGTCCTTTGTCAGAAGACTGTCTAGGATGGCAGTGGCACACCAGAATCAATTGCTGGAAGCTGAAGATTAACTAGTAAGTGGGAGTTGGTGCAAAAAAATATAATTGTTTCAGCATACAACTAAAGAAGAAATGAATTCTTCTCTAAGATTGAAAGCCTTTTTGAAAGTGTTACTAGACAACAGAGATCATTGCAGAGAAGGGGTGGCTGGATGGATAGATAATGATTCATGGTGTTCAGGCATACAATACCTAGTTACTCCTTCTGGTGTTCAGAGACTCATGAGTTAATGAAATTGTTCCATCTTTGTAGTTTGGTCAGTATAGCAGACAAGGAAAATGGTGTGGGCTTAGTATTTTTTCTGCACCATTCTTCCTCAGTGTCAAGAGACTGAGAAGAGGAGACAGGACCATCATTCCTTAGGATCCCACAGGTCCAGGGAATCTGAAGGCAGTGGATATGTGAGGGCCTGTCAGCAAGCTTCAGTGTCCATTCCAAGAATGCTCCAGTAGTGAAGAGAAGAAAGGAAAAAAGAAAAGGGGAAAAACAAACCCCACCAAAACATCAAAAACTGTTTTGGTTTTGACCCTTGCTGCCTTCAACACTACCTGAATGATCAGCAGTGAAACTGCCCTGATGCCAAGACTGTGGCATGGTCCTCTTATACTCTGGTGCAAAATCAGTCTGTTCTCAGCCTGCTTCTGGTGAAACTTGGAATCTGTATCCTCATCTCCATCTTGGGAAGTCTTCAGTCACTCCTTTCTCTGTGTTGGAACACAACCTTGTGGAACTGAAGATGAGATCTCAAGGATTTCTAGGATTGTTCTCGCTACTCTGCAGGTTATCAGGTATCCTGAACACCCATGATCCTTACTAATCTTTTGTGAAAATTGCACTGTCAAATCCTTCAAATATCCCATAATATCAGTGTGCAGATGCCATTGCTTAAATCAGGCTGAGAAAGACAAAATCAGCAGAAGACAAGGTGAAAAATGCATCAGCTTTTTCAGAGGGTATTCTCACGAGGAAAATTTGAATCTTAGTGGTGTGGAAAGATGTGAAAGACCAGCTGCATTCCAGCACTTGCTACAGGTGGCCTTCCCATTCTGAACTTTGACCTCAGGTTTTTATGGGCCTGTTCCCAAGCTTTAAATACTTGCAAGAAAGTAAAGCCACCAGGACTGCTCAGACCTGAATGCCTACACCATGGCCTCCTCCAGCCCTTTCCAGATAAAACAGGCACCCTCCAGCATCCCTCTGTTCAGAGCCTGGGGCTTTTTGCTTTTGCCAGAAGGACTTCAGCAAGCTTCTCTCTTCTGATGCTGACTGGCTTATCTGCAGTCTCCTCTTTCTGGGGAATGCTCACACGTTGTCAGGGTCCAGGCATAACCAGCTACCAGCTCCTAATGGGCTCTTGGCAGTCACGTTCTCATGAGCATCCCAAGATCCAAGATAAGCTGTGTTGAAGAAAAGACTCAGGTATCTTGGAACTGCAAGCAATGAATTGCGTGGCTATGCCAAATAAAAAGCATTTTGATTTCCAGTTGGCAGTTCCTTGGAGACAGCCTCTCAGAAGGTGTGTCAGACAGCAAGTCCTGTTTCAAAATATTGATGATTATTTCACTAATCCCTGTTTTATGGCTGCTTCTGCAGCAGTGAGACAGGATGGATGTTTTAAATCACTCCTGAATGCTAAAATCTAAAGCTGGTCATTCACAGCTGGTGTCGTAGCCATCGGTTCTGCGGCTTGTGAGTTATAAGAGCAGCTCTGCTGGCTTGTTTTAGCCCCTGCTTCAAGATGATTTAAATTTTTGAGGTGCACTTTCCACTGCTGTAATGGAAATAAATGACCAAAATAAAGAAACCAAAATTCATTAGGTTTAATTTCACTGATGGATTCTGCTAAACCAAAGCTGCCCTACATAGAAGAGTTTGGGATGGATATTTTCAGTTGTGCCTTGTGTTACCAAAGGCTTTAGTTGTGAGCTGAAATTCCTTGCTGTTTTTGGCAATGATTATTATTTAGCTATAAATAAGTTGAAACAGAGTCATACTACTTTTAGTATAGGTAAGGTATTTAGCACAGTAATTTTTGATTGAGGCTAAAGTGTGTGTTTCAAGATGTGATTCTTTTCTTCCAGGTATGTGTTTTGATTTACTCATCTTTCAAGCTGATGTTAAATAGAAGTTTTCTGGCATCTGCTTTTTCTCCCTGTTCAAGAGGGACATTTCAGTGAGAGTAGAGATGCTTCTTGGTCTTGCTCCCTTAATTCAAACATGTAACTTTACAGAGTATATAAATCATTGAAGATCCTTTAGGCATTGCTTTGATGAAAAATGAAGAGCAAGAGATCAATTTCAATCTTACTCAACCATCATGTGTTTTTATTTCTTATGACAGTCTCATTTCACTTTTTTTTTTTTTTGGTGATTCCATCTTACTTTTTTAGATGGGAGGAAGAGGTTGAACTCCTTGTTTTTTTGGCATGCACTTACCATTACAGTATGCAAACTAAATATTATAGCATAACACATTGTCAGTTCACTTTCTGGTTATTAAGGATTAGTAGAATTTGTGTGTAGGAATAGATCCTGTTACCTTGCAATTTCCACATTCTTCTCAGATTATGGCATTGCCTGGCTGTGTAGCATAAAGACAAATCTGAATTTTATTCCTTGGCAATTATTAGAAGTTGAGTTAAATTCCATTTTAAACATTATGCTTTTTAAAAACTAAATTTAGAAGCCACTGTAGTATTTCTCAAACTTTCTAGAAATATTATTATTAAAATAAAAGTTTACGAGTATTCCCTTTGATATAAAATTCAACACTACGCTTTCTGCAGGTAGCACTGATTTCAAGTGATAGTGTCAAAGTAAGAATTCAATGAAGGCTGCATTCAATCTGCGGTTAAACCCTTTGTGCCCAGCTATTCCATTAAATGCATGTTACAGTAAGTTCTCTTACCTGAGTGAGGAGCATTGGGGTGTCACTCTAGGGGTCAGCACTCTGTGGCTGTAACAGCCCAAGTCAGTTTTTCATTTCTGGCATGTTGCAGTCCTGTGGTTTGTTTCAGTATTTTTTTCCTGACTAACTCAAATGAATTTGTCTGTTTCCTATCAAAGCCTTGCCATAGCCTTAACAAATATGGAGCAAAATGTTATGTCTACAGTGCTCTTAATTAGAAGGAGCAGAAAACTGATTTTTTTCCCACGTAGTTTGGGGGCTTGCTGTGTTCCAGAGCTTTGGGAGAGAGACGTGGCTGTTTCTGGGGAGGTGGGAGGGTGTCCTGCCATGCCCCGCTCCAAGAGCAGCTCGAGCACTGTGCTGTGAATTGGCTGGGACTGACTGACTGCCTGCTGCACTCCCAGGTCTGAGCAGGGATCCCCTGCAGGTGAGGGTGGGGAAGCAGTGCTTCCCAGAGGAGAGTGCTCACCTGTCAGGTGTTGGAGGGGAGCTGTCCTGTGGGCTGTGCAGGGGGAGGGAGGGGCACTGAAGGGAATGACAGGTCCAGCTCCAGTACTGAGTGTGTCTCAGTCTTCTGTGTTTCAGAAAAGATTATTTTAAAGGCTAGTTAGCTAAAGCCAGATCAGTACTTTAGAAATACCCAGCAGTGATTTTTGGAAGGTAAAACTGCTTGAATTTTTGAATGAATTAGCGCAGATCTTTAACCTCTCTTGTTTTTCTTTTCTTACAGCAAGCAAGGATTTGGCACAGACATCCTATTTCATGGCTACCAACAGGTTGTTATCCTGAACCTCTTTGTTGCACTGTTGTAGCACACTATAGCTTCCTTTACTGCAGGGCCCCCTGATGTGTCTTACCCTTGTTGCAGTGGGGGACTGGGCCACCTCCAGTGGTGGTACCTCCCCGCCTGCAGTGCGGTGTATTGGACAAGGGCCTGATGGCACAAAGGGCTTAAATGCACAATGAGAAGTGTAGTGGTGCTTTCTGATGACTTTTTCTCGATTGTGAGTGCATAAGTCTAAAATTGGTAGCCTGAATAGCAGCTAAAGATTACAGAGATAAACTTAACCTAGAAATCCGAGCATCTTGGTAAGTACAAAACTATTTTTAGTTTACACTTGTAGTTAATGGCAGTTTTCTCTTAACTTTAAGTATATTGATTCAGTCTTAACTTATAAAATTCTAGTGGGCCTAAGATATTTTCAACTAGCTGATTTTTTTTTTAGATTGACTAATACTAGCCCAATGTTATTTTTTTAGAAACAGCTCTTTAGTCTTAATATATAGTTTTAAAACTTAAGTACTTAGATAAATTTATAGTTCTAGGATTCCAAGTGGGTGTTTTGTAGACATAGCCTGTCATAAAAAGAATTAGAGAGCAGACTTCAGTCTTGATGTCTTGACTACTTCAGTTTGCCTCTTGCAAAACTACTTTAACCTTTATTTAAGAGGATTACATTATGTGTAGCTACCATTTTTAAACAGTATCTGGTTATTATTAGAACTGTTCAAAATAAAAAAATAAATCCTGGTGGTTCCTTGATGGGCAAGATTCTGTACTTAAGCAGTTGTTAAGAGAAGGTGCTGGAAGCTGAAGGCATCATCACAAATGTCACAAATCCAGGCCTGGTGAAAGCAAAGCCCACAAGTAACTCACCTGGCTGCTGTGGAACTGCTGGGGACCTTCTGATTGTCTCATTCAGAGACTGCACAATTAGCTCTATGCATTATAATGCAGAATTTTAATTCACCATATTATACTGCCCTTTTTAGTACTTAAGTACAGTAGAATAATTGGTAAATTTATTTACTGTTCATCAGGCTTTTGATAGCAAAAACTAATTAAACTTTTCTACCAGATAAATGCCCTGCCCTTTGTTTTCTTAGGGCAGTAAGATATCTTATGAGCTTATTCAACAAAATGTTTAACTGCTGTTGATTGACATGCTATCTCATTCTGTATGTTAATGGTTGATTTGTTTGGGTTTTCTATTTTACATGTTTGATTTCCATTGGTTCCTCATTACGAAATTTGTGCAACAGCCTTCACCTTACCACATTCTGTCTTCAGTACAAGCCCACAGTGATAGCATGTGTGTGCATTCACTTGGCCTGCAAGTGGTCCAACTGGGAGATTCCAGTATCAACTGATGGAAAACACTGGTGGGAATATGTAGATCCCTCAGTTACTCTAGAACTACTCGATGGTAAGTCATGCTCCTTTCTCATTTTGAAATTCAAGGGTTTTTTGATGTAAGGATGGAGAATAGTATGTAGTGAGAGCATTCAGCTGAAACTAAGTCTCACTGACTTCATGTGCTGTATCTTCAGTGAAAGAAAAGGATAGAGTGGAGAAAACTTCAGAAGACAAATTTGCTTTGGCTGTTGGCTGGAGTGTCCATATACCTTTTGCAGGTGGAGGATAGAATCCTGCTTTTAAATGCTTTTCAGAACCAAGACAGTGATGGAAATCTGTCAGTGCAAATTCATGCAGTCCTGATTGTTTCAGGCACCTCAGTGTTGTTTCAGTGACAGTGTTCATAAGGCTGTAGATAAAATTGCCTGAACTTAAACTGCTTATGAGGGCAGTTCTGTGTTAACAGTTTGGTGTAGCTTGTGGGATTTCAGACTCTGGTAAGAAGAAAGCATATGCCTAGAAGTTTGCTGTCTTTTAAGGTAGTATTTACTACAGTGGAGTCTGAATTTAAGGGCCAGATGTGCTGCTGTAGTAGAGGTGGGAGCTCCCGGGGCTTT
>WBNO01031749.1:0-12500 GCA_013400575.1 Peucedramus taeniatus | reverse complement strand
TCTTTGTCTTTGAAGCACTACAGTACTTTCTTTTTGCGTCTGTTTAAATAATTGTGCCAGGAAATGCATCTTATAGAGCCACTCTGGATAAGCAATATATTGTACTGTAAATATAGCAGTTGCTGTCACAACCTGGAGTTAAAATGTCTGGATGGTAACTAGTGCCTGTCTAATATACCTTGGAAAAGAGCATAGGCCTTCCTCCTATGGTGCTGTTACAAAAAAACTATTACCTGTTTTGATTCTGGGAAATTGTGAAATGTGGTGGATAAAATGTTGCTATGTTACATGGAGGTCCAAACAGTGGGTTTTGGTTTCTCTGTAAAGGATGTCCTTAAAACTCATGGGGTTTGGGTTTCAATGTAATTGTAAATAGGTAAAACTGTCTGTGTGTTTGTGTCTGAATTCCATGTGGTGATCCTAGGACTGAGAGGGAGGGAGAGGGATGCAATCAGGTGTCACTAGTTTTTGCTGACTGAAACCCACTGTAAATTAGTGAATGGTGTGAATTGAAGCCTGGCTGAGGTGTTGGAAATGAATGAAAACTCTTGGGATCGGCATTGGCCTCACGTGAATGACAATAAATGCAATAAAAGGCTCATAGTCAACACTATTACTTTGTTCATCACTTATTACAGATTTTTTGTTAAAATTTATAGTACCTGAATTATGTAATTTGTAAAATGATGCTGTAGTGGAGACCTTGCTACAACACTATTAAAAATCTTCCCTCTTTGTGCGGTGAGGTTTGTAGAATAGTGAGATTCTTTCCTATGTTGAATCTTCCTGATGGCGGGAATGCTGGGGTGATGGATGTATCTCACTGTGAGCTGGTACTTGGCTATTTGCATAACATGGCAGTTCTGTACACTCTTTTGGCTAACTGTAAATATAAATGTTTCATAATAGATTAGTTGAATTTTTGAGGTACAGCTGTTTGTGTGAGATTAGAAAAATTTATTTCTAAGAACTTGTAAAAAAAAAAAAGTATTTTCAATAAAATTCCCTACCTCACCTCTATTGTGCAGAAATGATCCCATTTTCCTATGTTTAGTTTTTCCAACTTCATTAGTAAACACTAAGATCCCCTTTCAGTTATTGGCAGAACATTGCTTGTTGTCATCAAATCACTCAAATAATGGAATGCTGGAAAATCTGAACTCTTACTTGTTTCCTTTATTTCCATTACATTGATCAAGTATTTGGTACTTGAAAAGCAAGTTCTAGACGTTTTGTGCTATCTTAAGCTGCTCCTTCTCTCTACCTTGGGGGCAGAGCCTGTGCATGGTAACAGTGTGTAGTGCCTGGCCAGGTGTGATGGTGGAGGAGTTTTTCAGTATTATTTCTCTTTTTAGCAGTGAGGGGGTGAGGGACAGTGCTACACCACACATTCTTTCTTAGACTTTATGGGGAGGGGCTTCCAATCCTTGTTTTACAGGGAAAGTGTCTGGACAAATACTTTGTTTGCTTTCTTTAATTTGATGTAAATGCACGTGTGCAAAATCAGTTCTAAAAATTTGTCTTGAGCCTTGGAAGTTATGCCAGACTGAACTAGCTAGTTACTTCCTCCTTTCTCTGAAAGGCTTAATTCCTAACACCTTAAAGAGATAATGAGTGCCAGGAGCCTTCTCTCCCATTGCTACTGGGAGTGACTGTTTCTCTAGCTTCTGACGTGGATATAACAAATCCAAACTAAATTTATAACCTTGGTACTCAGTGCTTGGGTTTGACTCCCCTATATATTCCTGCACTTGTAACAGCAACATTGGTTTGGACATTGTGTTCTTTGACAACCCCTCTAAAATGTCTAAGCTGTCCCGTGGTGCAGGTCCCTGTGGGAAGGTAAAAATAGGGGAGAGAAAGCACTGGAGCGTGTCCTGGGGGCCCTTCCTTGGCAGAACTCGAGTTCTTTGCCTGTGTGCAAGAACCAGAGGTTTGATAGGGGTGGTGTAGAAATGGCATCGGTTCCCAATGAGCTTTGTGGAACAGCACTAAATTTGAACCCAAATAATCTCGAGAGACTCTTGTGTTTTCGGGGACCAGGCTCTGCTTCCTTGGAAAGAGAGGCAGATGTGTGCATTTTTAGATACAAATTTTTACATCCTACTGGTGGTAGTAGTTCCAAGAGCAGTGTAACAAAGCTGGGTTGGCCTGCCTGTGGCCCCGCCCTTCTGAGACGTGAGCCACGGCTCCAGTTACGGTGAGAGAAACACTAGCAACCCCTACAGTCATACCAGGACAGGGTCTGGATCTTCAGCTGCTGAGATTTAAGCTCCAAATCTCGAGGAAACCCACAGTCACAGCAAGTGCTTGGCCGGCTGCATGAAGTGTAATGGGTCCTTATTGGTTTCAGAAAGGAAGGCTGTAGTCTTCAAACCAGCAAAGCTTGCCCTGCTCCAACACTATAAATAATGAGGCAAAGTGTGACCCTGCTCACTGAGTAGCTCAGTCTCATGAAAAAAAAAAAATATTTTCAGGATTTGATACCCTTTCTCGTTGTTATATTGGATACCTGTAATTAGGCACCTGGGTTTTGGTGTGAAAATCTCTGATCTCATCAAGTAAGAAATATGCAAAATTAGACTTGTTTCTAGTCTGCTGCACCAGACTGGCTCAGCCAAGCGACCCAAAGCTCCCCACATTAACACAGGGCTTGGTTTAGCTGTGCTGGGCCCTGAGCTCTGCTGCAAGCACAGCTCTGATTAAACTGAAATACCTTTGTTGCAAGTGCTGGCCTTAAACTGACACCTCATTCTTGAAGTCTGGTTAAACAAAAGCAAAAACGTGCTTTCACATTTTGATTAAAAACTCAGGTTCAAGTTTTACAAACCTCTAATGACTATTTTCAGTGTAATTAACTGGATTAAACATGACAAATTGCAAATAACTGGTAACCTTAATATTGAGGAACTCTAACAAGAGATGTTAGTTTTGCTTGCAAGATGTGCATAAGAAGGGGGGTTTGTAATGCTGACCTTTCTTTAATTATTTATATATTCTAGAGCATTCCCATTCTTTCCTTGCTTATGTCTCTCATCTCAGTTTCATTTCATGCTAAATAAACCCTCATATTTACTTTGCAGCTTTGTTGAAGACTCTACCTTAATCTGAGAAGAATTAGTACACATCATGGAATTATGTACATCCCACTAGAGCTCACATGCCCAGGCTCCTGCCTTTATTCTGCAAGGTACTTTAACGTGAAGATACTTTAACATGATGTTGCCATGGATGTCTGGCATGAGCACCAATTGATATTCCTCAAAAAAAGGACTGTTAACTGCTTGAACTTTGAAGATTACTGTGATGTTAGGATTTCTCTTATACTGGCATAATGTTCTGTCATTGTTATGTGACATTATACCTACAGAAACTATTAATAAAGAATTTTGCTAGAAGTACTGATTTCTCTTTGCTTTTTAAGTTAGACTTAACTCTCTGAAGTCAGGAGACTACTGTAATAAAATAAAGTTTGAAAGCTATTTAAATAACTAAGAAGTTTATCAATCTCAGAAAAGTTGGTTTTATAATGTTCACATTACATCAGAGCTGACACTGAAGTCAGTGTTTTGGATTCTTGATAGCTCAGCTCTGGACAGTTGTAGGGCTGAGTTTTACTGTCTCTCTTCCTGGAGCCTGGGTGCTCACAAAGGCTAAAGATTTACCTCGTTTTGACAGGAAGAAGCCTTATCAACCAAAGGACATTCTAAATACTAATACCTGCTTTTTTGCTTAATTAATACTTAAAATGCTTTTTAGATTGTATTTGATTTTGTGCAGTTAGTAGTAGCTAGTTCTACTAAGTGTAAAAGACCATTGGAGTGCAGAGGGACTCTGTTTTGTCATCCAGTCACAGATAGTGCTCACTGCAGTGGTCAGAGAAACACTTCAGGTTTTCAGTGAGTACCAGCACCCCATGGGGTTGGTAAGGAACACAGAGCCAGGCTCTGCAGTGCTAGCAGTGACAGGACAAGGGACAATGGGACAACTTGACCTGTAAGACAACCTTCAACCATAAAATCACTTTTACCATGAGGGGGTTAAAGACTGGAGCATGTTGCCTGGAGTGGCTGTGGAGTCTCCATCCTTAGTCATACTCAATGGGACAAGGGCCTGAGCAAGCTGCTGCAGTCAGCCCTGCTCTGAGCAGTGGGGCTGGACCAGAACATCTCCAGAGCCCCTTCCAACCTCAACCTTCTGGTACCTGAAAATGCCCATAACATTCACTATTTCATTTAGAACAGGCAGTCCCATGGTTTAGATCATTATCTCACGCAATTATCACCACAGTATCTTGTGGAGATACAGGGCCTCAGGAACACAGGGCTGATCTATGTACATAAAAACTTATTCACCAGCTAAAAATTGAAGTGCCCATCCAGTTAAACAAAAGGGCCCACCTGACTGAATAAAAGCCTCAGTGCATTTTATGACAGTAGAGGGTCTGAGATTCCTGTGGGATCATCACACTCATTACTCATCTCCAAGTTGCAGAGCTCTCTGCCCACAGCTTGTGTTCCATAGGATTTTACAGCCATTCCAGCTTACCTGGCCTGTCACATGCCAGAGATGGTGATTTTATTTTCCCTTTAAGTCTCTCCAAACACAACACAACATGGCCTTTTCACAGTGAAGGACAGGCATTGCAGAACAGGTACTCTTTAATCACTGCTGCCTAACAACAGACTCCTTGAACACAACTGCTCTCCAGTATTTCTGCTGTCACATTAAAGTCCAGCTCCTTCTGGTCTTTTTTTCACAAGTAAAAATCTTTTCCATGGAAAATGTACACTCATTTGGCAAGAGTTTTGAAAAATTCACTGTCCTCCTTTCACAAAGGGATGGTCCAGCAACTGCAGAGCAGAAGGCCGTTCATGCTGATCTCTGCATTGAAGGTTTCACAAATCAGTATATAAAATGAATATGCATGCCTGTGATGTAATTATAAAAACTAATTGCAAAATTAGTGTATATTATTATTATTATTATTTATCAATTCACTACTCATTTTTAGGGTTTTTTTTATAAAGTTAATAGAAAGAAAGGGAGGCTTGAAGGGAAAAGACTGTTGGAATTTATGAATTATAAAATTGAAATATTTTATTATTAAAGAAATCATTACTTATTCCCCTGATTTCCTTGCAAATTTTTGAATAATTCTGCTGATTTGGCTGTTTCAGGTGCACCAAAAATGTACTTAAGAAAAGTGATAATTATCTGTTCGAGCCTCTGTCAATCAGGTTGTCCTGTCATCTTCAATTAATGTCATGTATTTTAAGAAGCCCATGGCTTTGTTTAAAACAAAATAAACACCACAAAAATAATTCTTATAATGTGTGAATGCTAGTGGTTTGGGTTTTTACAGAGAGAACTTTATGTTTCTAATAAGTACTATGTTTCAAATAAGTATGTGTTTCCTGGACTGGCAGTGATAATAGACTTTTCCACTCCAGACGACAAGAATTAAGTGAAAGCTCTTCCATTCAGAATACTGTACTTAAAACAACTTGTCTGACATAGGCCAAACTCAAGCAATACTGGAATAGCAAAGCACAGCAAAGAATTTATCAACAGTTTTGTCCAAAACTCAACGGTGTCATGTTTCTGCATGAAAATTACAGTGAAAATAAATGATGAGTATAAGGCCTACAAAAAGAGAATCTGTGAGGGCTTTTTTATACCATTATAAAGAGTAAAGCTCTTTTACACATACTTTTATCTAAAGGCTTTCCTGAAATGCTGAAAAGCCTATGCATTTACAATAAAATCATATGTACCATAACCTAAGCTCCCATGAGCCATCTCCAGAATACAAACTACCTGTTTTCCCTTTCATTCTCCAGTTCAGAGCCCCCATACCTGGTTAGGCAGGCGTGCACAAACTCCACGGCAGCGCTGGAGAAGCGGTCGGGCAGGGCCGGCATCAGCCCCCTGTGGGCCCCGATGTAGAACATGGCTGCCACCCTGTCCATGGAAGCCAGAGGGGGTTTGCCTGTTGCCATCTCGAACACGGTGCAGCCAACACTCCAGATGTCTGATTTCCTGCCATATCCAGAGTCACTGATCACCTCTGGAGCCATCCAGTAGGGAGTGCCGTGCACAGAGCGGAGCAGCTCGCCGCGGGTGCCGCCGAGGCTGGCCCAGGCCAGGCGCCTGGCACAGCCAAAGTCAATCAGCTTGATCACCCCAGTGGGCATGAGCATCACGTTATTGCCTTTGATGTCTCTGTGGACCACACGGTTGTCGTGTAAATATGCAACCCCTTGTAGAATTTGCTTGGTGTATTTACACAGGACAACTTCTGGCAACGGGCCGAAGCGATTCAGAATACTGGAAATGGAGCCACCAGGAACAAACTCCATGAATATGCTTAAAATGTTGTCTTCCAGGCAAGTTCCTAAATAAGTTACAATATTTACATGCTTCAATGTCTTCAAAAGATCAACTTCCTCATGGAACTTCTGATACTCCTTTTCTGTAGTGAGTTGATCTGATGTGTCCAAAACCACCTGTTTTACAGCTATTAACTGTCCCTGGCTTGTCAGACCACAGTACACCTACAGTGAAACCAGCACTTATCAAAACAAGACATGAGACAAAACTTGAGTATTTACTTATTTTAAATAGAATCTTTGTGCTTGTCATGTTTCATAGCTCACTGTATAATCCTAAATATTTAACCCATTTGTTGAATAGGACAGCAGCTATTTTTGAGATAAGGTGTAGCTCAATGACAACCAACATATCTCAACATATTCAGACGTTAACTTACCGTGCCATAGGCTCCTTTTCCAAGGACTTCACCTCTTGTCCACAGGATAGGATCTTTGGTAGTTAAACTGCTTCCTGGTAATTTAGTAGATTCATCAAAGTTTAGAAGGTCATTTTCTTCATTTGAAGCCAAAAAGGCTTTACTGTAACTCTGCTTGAAAGATGATTGTCAGTGTGGGGAGAAAGTAGAAAGGAAAAGACAGGCTTCATTTGGTCCCCCCTTTTTTCATAAGGAGTTATTTTTCCTGGCATGACTTTACTTTATAGATTTTTATATATATAAATTGCCCAGGTCATTGACAGAATTGCTAGGCTAGGTAAAACTATAAATATTTTCAAGTATATATCACAACAGTGCATAACCAGAAGGTTATAGCATGACATCTTCTTCCACTGACACCAAGACAGAAGAACACTTAAGAGAGCAGGATCCACTCTCTTTTTTGGTCTCATAGGTGCAGTTTGCCTATCTGAAGGGTGAATATGGCTATCTATCATCATGCTCTAAGTAACACATGTAACACGATTCTGATGAAAACAACAGGCCATGACTTCCCAGGAAGAAGAGACTGCTTCAGAAAGATGGCAATAATTATCCCATCTAGCCATGGAGCTCCCTGGGAGAAGAGAGAATGGAGCTATAACTGGCACCTGTGTCTGCAGAAGCACAAGGGAGTGTATCAATATGTAGTGAAAGACATTTCCTTATAAATTTGTAATTTAAATAGACAAAGATCTAACAGGATCAAGGAAAAGCAGTACTGGTAGAGAAACACCTTAGTAGGTGAAGACATGCAGCTGACTTGGGGGCCAAAATCTGAGCCTTCTGAGCTCCAAGTTTGATTAAGCATTAATTAAACAGGGTAAGTCTGTCTGATAAACCAATACTTGCGGTTCATAACTATAAAAGTATCTGGCTGCACTCAGAGACTCAAGGTAATTGCCCTTCAGGATATACAAGACTATTTGTAGTGGTTTTCTATACTCCTTAGCTGTCCAGATCTCCAGTTCTTGCCTTGCCCAAAACCTTTTTATACAAGCTCTTAAATGAAAACAGCCTATTCCCTTTATTCACTACAATTTCTCATTTTATATAAGCTTTGGCAGCTATTCCTGTCATGCCCTAGTACCTTCTGGCTTGTGTCCTGACATGCAGCCTCTAACACAGATATATTCAACAGAGCACTGGAAGAATCTGTGGGCAGCTGGCCCAAGGAAAAAAGACTTGATAAATCTCTTTAATAAGCACATATTTCCCATTTTTCATCCAAACTTGTGTGAAGCATCACTCAAATTATTTAGCAAGTTACAAGAAGAAATTACTTTTACCTTCTCTAGAGCATTATTTATTATTGCTCCATCTCCATTCATTATATTCTCCTCTTCTTCGCTCTGTGTGTTTTGTATTTTTGAGCATGTATTTTTTGTTCTTGATGAGTTGGTGTCTTTTTCTTCAAGCATTAGCAATTCTTTGGCCAGACAACAAAGCAACTCATCAGTCACATCCTTAGTATCTGACCAGGAAGAGATGTTTTGACTTGACTGCGAACTGGGGCTTTTGGCATTTTTTGTCCAAATCACTGAAGGCTGAGTCAATTCATTTGCCAAACCACTGTTCTGAGGTGTGTTTGCACAACTGTGATCTAATATTGTTGTAGGGGACTGACATTCCAGTCTATCTGAAAAGGACAATTCACATTTATTGACAGACTTGGAGTCCTGGTGTGATTCCAGGCCTTTGCCACCATCCATATCCCCCCTGCACTGGGGGACACAGATGTTCTGCTCTGCTGTTACCAGACTGCCACTTGGAGTGGCACATTCTCTGCAGTCTGGATCATTGAACTGAAGGAGATCATGGCTGGATTTATCCTGGCTGTCTAACAACTGCTCCAAAGAAACTTCTTTAATAGTTGAGAGGTTTGAATTTGTAAACATTTCATTTTGCTTAGTTGACTGTGAAAGCTCTTCTAAAAATGTGAGCTGATGATCCGTGTCTCTGTGGAACAATGTTGTGCTACTCAAGGTGTGAGTTTGAAAATCCAAGTCAGAAGTTGTTGCATTATCTTGCTCTGTGTTGCTGTCACTCAACTTGGTCCTTCTGTCCTTTGTGATTAAACCTTTCTGTTTTTGTTTAGCACCAGGTATGGTCTTCTTTGGCTTGGAATGTGTTTTCCTTTGAGTGTTTCTGACTCTGCTGCTTTCTCCCCCTTTACTGCAGGTAGATCTGCAGGTGCATCTTCCTGCTGGAACAGAATAAACACCTTTATAAAACCTGCCCTCGTGCTGATCAAGGTCTCTCATGCGAGAATAGACAGGAGTTCCAAACATTTCGTAAATACCTGGGCCTTGGTCATCTGAATTTATTATTTTGAACATGTCAGTGTATTTCAGATCTACAAAATCTGAAGCAGAGGATGCACGTGGCAGACAAAGTGGAGTAACATGTTTCTTTAAGACAGCTGAATTTTTGCAACTGCAGGAACAACTTTGCCTTTTAATTTTCTGAGCACTCTGAGCAACATGGCCTTTGTGTCCTTGAGTGGTTTTTTTCTGACACTTCATGGAAGTCTCATATTTCACTTTTGTCAGTTCCAAAGATGGAAAAATCTGACACTTGGCATTTGATTTTGTGGTAACCTCATCAGAAGCAATTAAGTCTTCAGATACTTTTATCTTATCATTAATTTTAGATTTTGATGAATATTTATTTCTATTCATCTTTATTTTATTTTTGTCATTTTCTTTGTGAGCAAGAACATCGAGGCTCTGAGTAACATGAGCAGGCAGGGTACAGACACCACCCTTTTTTGTGGCAGGTTGTTCAGCAGTGTGTGGCTCCCTGGCTGGCTCTTGTTCAGAGAGTGTAACAGGAGCAACAGCTACAAGCTCACTTTGGTCCTCTGAAGTTGCTTCTGACATTGCCTCTTTTTCTATTTCAGATTCAGAGAGACAGACTTGATTTTCTGACTGTTTTCCAGAGGGATCTTGAACTTCTACTCTGGGAATTACTGCAACTACAGAATTATCTTCCAAGGCTTGGTAGGCCTCTATCACTTTGTTTTTACAGGAAGAATCTAAATCCTGATTGTAAAGCACAAGGTCGGCACTCTCAGCATTTTCCTGTGGTTTATAATCCAGCATCATCTCTGCAGCATTTTCTTTTTCCAGACCAGTGCTACAGCAATTCTCTGTTCTGTTTTGCTTATTGCCAGCTCTTGAGGCATTGCTGTTGCTGGACACTGTAAATGCTGTCTGGGCTGTAAACATGGCACAGTTCACCAGAGCATTGTTTGAGCTCAAGTGGGGATAACTCTGATCCCAGAACCTGGCTGGGGTCAGAAGATCGATGTTCTCACAAACCTCTGAACACTGGACTTTCACCTGGTTCTTCTTCTCAGTGTGGATTGCTACATCAGCTTCCCTCCATTTTAAATTGCTTTGGATTTCTTCCTTCTTATTGTTGGGGTACTTATCACAGTCGTTAATGCTGAAGTAGTACAGGTCCTTCACTGGAGAGAACTTATCAGAAATTGTGGCCATGATCAATTCTGATGACTTTTCACTGTGCCTGTTTAATAAGTTGTCTAACTGATACTGATAAAATTTATTAACTAGTTTTATAGGCTGAGGAATAAAGTTCATAATATTTAAAATATTTTTGATGTTTCTGCTTTCATTGACAATATCATCCTTTAGAGGAGCAAGATTAATTGTTCTTACAGGCTGACATATCAGTTGTGGCAAATGAAACTGTAATTTCCAAAAAAAACATTAATAATGTGCTACACCACAGATACAGGTAAAAACTAACCACTGAGAACCAAGCAGACTTAGAAAAAAAATTAGAAAATTATTATTTTATATGTTCCTATATTAAACCTATTATGAAGTATAATATCAGACTCCTGAGTAAATATATTATTTTTCTCACATTAATTGCATGAATTTTCTCAGATCCAGAACTATTTCTAATTATTTCTTAGTACACAAAGCGGAATCTTTTGCTCTAAGGCACAAGTCATTCTCCATGGTTTAGAACCAGTAAGTTTTGTCCACATGTACAAATCCTCTTGTCAGTTATTAACTCTGTCTTGCGGCACTTCAGGTGTTTGCTACAGGAATTCAAAAGCTGGGCAGTGGCCTCATGTGCCAGAGTTCCTCTCTTGCTGCGCACTCTCCCTGAATGAGAGCACCTCTCTAATGCTTATATTTAAAGTCTTTTTATGTAACCCTCCAACATGTGCTGACACCATTAATTATATTCCCAATGGAACTAGAGCTCATGTAAGCAATTTTTCAAAAGGAAAACCAGACCATTATAACTAATGCTATTGTATCCCTGGAGAAAACAATTCTAACAAGTTATTTATAGACTCTAAGATACATTATATTAAATATAAATATATAGATCCATGTTAAATGGCCATAGGTTTAGCTCACAGTTTTAGGCACGCTGGAAGACAGCACAGTCTGCACTCGATTTCCAGTGAAGTGATTTGGATAAAACCAAAGGCAGCTGACACAGAAGTCTGTTGGGACAGGGATGTGTTTCACTATTCCTCCCTTCTCCCCATCACATTTGTTGAAAGGTACCATGTACATTTGAAGGAGTACAGATCAGAGAAACTGAGTACCTTGTTTGGACTATTCAGATGAATAGTGAGAATGATTTTCTGAAAATAGTACTTCTTTATTTTATAGGAAATGAATATTTTTATGCAAATGAATGCAATAGAAATAATCACAGAATCATCTGCTCTGAGTGCTCATTTGCATGTCTATATTCAACATCAGTTTGCAATCTGCAGGAAATTTTTATTTGCATTCCAAGGGCAAACTGAGGCTTGAACATGCCAGGAAAAGCAATGTGTTGGTTTGAAATTGACAGTTCTGAAGGCTTTGTCCAGCCTGCACGGCATTAATATGAATGCTCAGTTTATCCCAAAGGATACACTTCTAGAAAACACCAAAGCCCAAGACATGACATAAAGCTGCATTAAATCACACCAAGGTCAGCTAAATTATTTTTCTTAAATATCTCCCTATATTTAAAATGGTTTGGTTTTTTTTCCATAACCCTTTTTATAATCCTGTGTCAGAACTCTTGCTTCTACTTCTAAACTTCACTTTTTCCCTGTGATCAGTTGTATTCTGTGCTGGGTTCACTGAAGTTTACATCTGACTCAATGAGTTGAATCTTTTCTTCAAAAGGCTATTGATTAATATACATGAAGGCCAAATTCTCTTTTTTCTAAATACAGTACATTTAAAGTGGTGTGAAGCATTGAGATGTAAAATTGTGAGCCAGTTTCTAGGTACAAAAATTTTTTGCAATCCTATTTGCACTTTTCACAAAATCTCATGTCAAGTGTGTTTAATTCTAAAAGACTATTTTTTATTTACTAGCATAGTAAGTTTCATCAATCATCTAATATCAAGACTATTTCAGAATTCAACTTCAATTTTAAATTACCACATAAAAGAAGTGTTGGGGTTTTTGGCAAAACTAGACATTTAATTTAACAAATAGGATGCACATTTTAATTAATTTACATATTTCTAAAGGTTTTATAAATTTTTGAACTTTCAAAAAAAGTTTTTTCTTTTATCTTCAGAAATCCTTGATGTAACATCTTACTGATAATTTGTTAATATACACATCAAGATTTGCTGACACACATATAAAATAAATGTAAAAATAATAACAATAATAAATAATAATTTTA
>WBNO01031746.1:20501-49233 GCA_013400575.1 Peucedramus taeniatus | reverse complement strand
CTTGTGTTTCTGAAGGTTTTTGTGGGTTTTTTTTTTTTATGTTTTTTACTTTTTTGTTTGGTTCTTTACAAAACTGACTTATGTGCCTAGAGACAAGATGACAGCTAAAATAAAACATTTCACTAGTGATCTAGTAGTAAAGATGTGAAGTTATGGGGTAAGAACTTAGTTTTGTCTGCTATTGAAAAATGAAAGTATATATTTTGAATCTTTATTCTCATAGCAGGCAGAACTTTCCAGTGCTAGGGTCAGGTATGTGCAGGTTCACACTTTCTATCCCTCATATTGCAGAATAGACAATACTATGTCTTTTGAAGTTTTTGTCTTTGGACGACTACAAAATGAGGATGAGATCAACTTCTATATACACAAATCCCATATACTTATAAAACCAAAAATATGCTGTATATTTGATATAACTTTTTTCTAAAACTGTTTCTCTGTTCCAAAACTGATTGCTCACATAATATTGTTAAATATACTCCCTAAACCAATGTTTTAATAATGTAATTAAATATGTACTGATGACAATATCTATTAGTGAGAATAATATACTAATGAAATAGATTTAAGTTGTATAAAGTACAATTTTCTTACTATTTTAAGGAGGCTTCTGGCAATTCTTGTTTCATATGAATCATAGCGAATTGAATTCTTAGTAATTTTTTTTGTGAGTTTATTGTCCTTTTAGCTCTGGCAGTTGTTTTTTAGGGAGTTTATTAGTATGGTAAAGTTACTGACATTGTGTAGATATGTTGTCATTGTTATGAAATGCCATTTAAATAAGTGTGCTATTTAGTTTTCTTTGTGTTAGAAGACAGTATGTAGGCATAATTTTCTGCAAAAACTGATTGAGCAAGATTATGATACAACTTTTTTATGTTCTGTGGAAATGAATAAATTGTAAGTAGTGACTGTAATTAATATGCTTCTGAACAAAACAAAAACATTGCAAAAATATATGATGTTTTAATTGGTAGAAAAAATGTTGCAGCATTACCACACAGTCTTTTTAGCTTATGTAGCTTGTAATTACAGGGGTGTCAGGACAAGTAGTGAATCAGTCTGTGTTGATGAACTTTGACTTTAGGCAAATAGATTCTGAATCAGGAAAGGACTGTCTGGTTTTCTTTTTGAAATTTCACACTGTTGGAGTTGGGAAGTAGAGTGTATCTGTCAGAAGGTGAGTTTTTTTCCTTTCAGTTGCAAAAAAGTCTGCTAATGGCATTGCCTGTCTAAGAGTGCAGCCTGATCCAGTGGCCTTGCTTAAAGAGCACGTTGTTCATGCCTTGTTCATGCCTTTGTTGCTCAGTTTCCTGCAGCTCAGAGCCCCTGCTGATCAGAAACTATTTTCGTGGCAGTGTCTTCTTCATATATGGCTCTGTGTGTGTGTAGGATGAAGTACTATTTTGAATTTACCATATTGTGTCTGTGTACATTGCACACTTTGAACAATAAGGGGGTTGATTCCCAGCTGGAGCTCTGTGAGGTGACACTCATTCCTGTGGGAATTCACTACATTGCTCTATGCTCACTTAGTTCTTCCATCTCTAGGGGAATCTGGCAGACAAAAAACATGAGATTGTTTGGCAGGTGCTGCCTTGTTAGTGCCTGGAACGGGTGAAGTGGGTAAACAGGCACCTACATCTACAGCCAGGGTAAGAGCACTGAAACAGTTGGTTGCTGTGCACCCCCACCAACATCAATACACCTACAAGTGCTATATGCAAAGAATTTCCTAACCTGTAAGAAATGTTTCAGTAAAGGTTGTGTTACAACTGTTCATCTGCATCCTCCAGTTCAGCTGCCAGTAGTAAATTCTAAGTATCTACTGAAAGAAAGGCTCCTTTGGTTGCATTCTATAGGCATAAAGCAGGTGTTTTTCTTGTACTTGGACATGTCATTTACATTAGCATGGCATTTAAAGGGCAGTGTCACAAAAATTTGAGGTCTTGTCAGTCAAGGAAGAACTGGCGTAACAAATGGAGAAACAAAGATTTTTTTTTTGCCTTTTGTGACAGGTTATTAGGAAATACATATGTTTTTTCCAGTATCCTTTGCTTGTAAAAAGTCTCAAATGGTAGATATCCTTGTGTTTCTCATTTTTGGCACATATTTTGTAGTTTAGCATCTTTTGGGGCTACTCAGAACAGTTCAGGAGTTCTCTGTCTAAGCAGGGAATTTATGTATTCATGATACTCTTGCAAGAGTCTGTGATTTAAGTAAGCTCAATAGCTCCTTAGTTGAGAAGAAATCTGAAATCCTAAGACACATTGGTGGCTGTAAATGGTATTGGCTTCAAATTGGTATGGTAATAGGTGGACATTACGAAGTAGTGTGTTTTTGCAGAATTTGGACTAATGTTTTCCTGCTTCTTTTCATGTTACTTTTCAGCTTCTTTTATGTTGATGGCTCCTGTGTCTCTCCTGTCTCTTATTGGGATTCATGCTCCTTCTCAAAGATCCATCAGATGCACAGACTACCTCTGTTAGGACAACTAGAATGAAGTTGTAAAAGTTTAGGTATTCAAAGGAGCTGATAGCTCTTTTTAATCTCTGTTTTAATAGTTATAGCTAATGTTCTTAATCTATAGTTAAGACTGTTGCCCTGAGGTTTTTAAATGTGATCTAGGAAAACAGCGTTTTACCACCATTATAAGTACATAACCAGAGTATTTTTCTGTTTTTTAGTTTCTTATCTTTTGTACTAGGCTTAACTGCTGCATTGTAACATTACTACTCACATTTTCAACTCACAGAAGTCTGGAACTTCAAATGTATGGTTCCCTCAGCAGCCATAAGTCTGCTATATTGCACATTATGCTATAGTAAAAATCTTCCCCCTAAGATTTTTATATGTTGCTGTGTTTTTGCTTCTTAACTTTCTCAAATACTGGTGTTCAGTTGTGACATGAAGTGAATTTTTACTGGATAGTTGTGGATGAACTCCATTTGCCTGATGAACTGGGATGGGGATGTGGAAGTATCTCCTAAAAGCTTAGTGAAGGTTTTAAAACCTGAAAATTTCCATGTAGTTGCCTTTCATCTATGAATGAGTAAGCACTACTAAGAGTTCATAAGCAGTTAACTTTGCCTTTCCATAATGATACCATCTCCTGAACTAGGTTTTTAGTTATTGCCTGTGGCACTGCAGTTTCAATAAAGCTCTTAGAGCTTCATCTCTTCCCTTCCTTATATGTGCATGTAAATAGGTTTGATAGTGGAACGTCTGCAGAACTGTCTCTTATATAGTCCCCTCTTTTTCATATTTTTTTCTTGTGAAGCTGAGCTGCCTTTGTTTTTAGTGTAATTCAGAGGTGTTCACATTCTCATGGCCAGTTCCTTTTTTTGACTTTGCTTGAATTCATTTGTATAGTGCTGCAGTGAAAATAATAAGGGCTTGTGTTTTATATGCATGTCTTTTTTCCGTGCACTAACAGGAGAAAAAACAGTTCAGAGGGAGAATTGTAGTTATTATTTCAAGGATGCATTTGGTAGAAAAAAAAGAACCGATCTTAATTTCTACTATGAAGTAGAAAAAATAGTTTTTAGTTTTTGAGAGAAAGATTAGCTTGTCATGATGACACTCATGCTCTTGTCTGGATTGACTTCTGATAGAGGCAGGGAAGGTTCTTGTCCATGTAAAAAATAAAGCAGTAGTTTGGAGGAAGAGTGACTCTTCTGCAAGCTGCTTATGTGCAAATTTGCGATCACAACAGGAATAGCTCGTTTATAGCCAGGAGGCTGCTGCAGACAGTGAGTTGGTGAAAGTACCATAGATGTTGGTTTTGAGGAGTTTTTGAAGAAGAGAATGAGAAGCCGTGAGGGAGCTGTGGAGAACATGAACTGTCAGGGAGGAAGGAGGGAAGTTTCACAGAACCTGCTGTGCTGAAGCTGAGCAGTCATTTAGCTGAGAGCTGAGTATGTACAGCATGGAGAAGGTTTCAGATAGGCCAGTAGCAGCCTTCACATAACTTCCTCTAGCATGTGAGTTGACCTGTGGCTGTGCTGTTTATCCACAAAACATTGACAGGATTTCCTTTGTATTTCTGGCTAGTTAATGCTGGACTTGTCCTGACTTCATTTACCCAGTGTAGGCCTGAACTGGAGTTTGGCTTGCCTTGTCCAGTTTTCTAATGAAGTGTACTGCTGCCGTTGTCTCATCTGTTTGTTGTTCTTTCACAGGGTTTAGAATACAATTTCTCCCAGGAACATTCATTATGCTTTATAAATGTACACTTCTGAAGTAGTATTTTCACGATTTGGTGGCAGATGGCTTTGATCTTACTTGGAGTCAGCTTTGTCTTTAAAATAGCTTTCACAAAATCAATATGGGCTATTGCCTCACAATTTTAATTGTATACATGAAGAAAAAACCCACAGTGAGCTTCTGAACTGTGCTTGTGTGGTGTATGCTGACTTTTCTGATGTTTAGATTATTCATTCTAGGTTGTTCAGGAGGGAAGAAAGTTTCCCTCTCCCCAAATTTTATTAGAGGTTAACCACATCATTAAAACATGGCTTTATTTGTTGATATGAAATCAGTTATAACTCTCTCCTCTGGTGGCAGAGCTGCTTCAAAAGACCTGTCATTGCAGTGTGCACGGCAGGGATTCTGAAGGTTGGCTAACTGTGGTGTCCAAAAGCTGTGGGATACCTTTTCCACTGGTTTATGCAGATAAGTTTTCCCAAAATGCATGTTTTAGGTAGCAGCTGCACTTCAGTCTTGATGAATTTGTCACGTGCTATGGATATTTCTGGAAAATGAAGCACTTCTCTCTCTGCCCACCGCTTCTGTATCCTGTAGTATATTGAACAGTTGGAAACCTAAAAATACATCTAATCAGTTCTGTAGCTGGATTTACTAATTCATTGTTCAGATACTATAATGAAAGAGAAGAATGTTTTCATGCAATATGAGCAATGCAATACATATTACAGCTGTTTGAGACTGTATATCTGGGATGCATTTCTTAAATATCATCCTCAACTATGGAATAATTGTGACATAACAAAACTGTTTTAGAGAATTGCTGAGTAACAGAAAGTGGTGTTGATTTCCTCATTGCTGTCTGAGAAGATACTGACTTTGCACAAATTATTTTCTAAATTAAATTTGAAGAGACTATTTTAGTTATTTTATGTATGTAACAAACAGGCTTCCAAATGAGGAATAAATGAGTGTTTATAAGAACATTTTTCAGACAGGGAAACATGATTAAAAAAGACAGCAAAGGTTAATTACTTCCAAAATGCCCCAAACCTACTTCTAAAAACATCAGTGTCTTTCACCAAAAAGATACTGTTTCATAAGCGTGTTGGGGCACATTGCATTCAGTGTGGATGAATTTATAAGGGAAAAGATTTAAAGAAAAAATATTCTGAATTTTCAACTTGAAGAGTCCTGGAGACAGGCCTGTTGTATGAAATGCTTTAAAGGGCAAAAAAAAGCAAACCCACACGGTTGGTATTGGTAATGGAGTGAATTGGAATCTGACCTTAAAACTGAGTTATACCTTCCTCTTTTGAAAGCCTGTCCTTGGAGAGAAAATAATCTGCAGGTTTCAATAAATGCATTTGGTATGATACAGAAACTACAAAAGCATGGACTTCTTTTGTCAAAGAAAAGAATGGGAAGAATTGCCAAGCCAGCGTAAACAATAGAGTGAAAAGAGCAATACAGGAAAAGTCAGCTATTTTTGAAGAAACAGAGTTGAATACCTCCGGAATCAGTCAATTTACTGGATTCCAATAATATTTATTCTTCTGTTGAAAAGAGAGAAGGTGGGGGAGAAGCAATGGCTCAGGAAAAATAAAAAATACCTCACAACCATGCTAATATTTGCGTACAGTTGTAGTATGGCACAGCTGATAGTTTCGTTAGGTGGGAAAGAAAGCCACCTGCCTTAGTGACTGCAGTGTTCTGTCACCTGCCTGCATAGGAATGCAGACTTAACCTGCATGTGTCTCTGACCTCCGTGGGGTTTCAGTTTACAGGAACAAACCTGCAGAGTTGTGTAGCACAAGGAGAATTAACTCAATCCAGTAGCCCAGTGTACAAGTGCATATTCAGCAGGCTGTCTGTGCATGCTGAATTCCCCACTTCAGCTGTGCTAGAGCTCTGTCTGGTGTGCAAGGCATGTGTGGAGGTTCTGATGTGCCCCCATTCAGATGGATTTGCTCTACAGGTGTTGTAAACAAAGCATTGCAGAAAAATGTGAGTTCTGCCTCTTTTCATATACGTGTTCATGTCTGTATCTCTTTGTCTCGTCTATATTCATGTTTTTGAATTTTCAGACTGCAATGGTATTTTGACACCTGAAGTCTTTCTCAACTGACTTGCTTCCATTTTAACAACTACTTTTCCAGAGTTTTGTTGCTCTCTGTTTCTGCATGAGTCACTGAAATTACTGACAATAGAAATCTGAGGGAAAAAAATAGTCTGTGCTAAACCATAAGTATCAGTTAAGAACAAACCTTGTGATAAATGTTGAGATAAATACAGCATTCTATCTTTGCCTTTATAAAGGGCTTACGTACAGGCATGTCTCATCCTTTGCTTGTGTCAAGACTGGTTTATTCCAGTCCTTGTATGCAATTTCAAATACAAGAGTTCTTATTAACTCTTCAGAATGAGGAGAGATAGTAAGGACAGTTGGATACAGTCATGTAGGGGCAAGAGGAAGTTACATATTTTTATTAGTATTGTTGAGAATGTGAATGGAGCTAGGAGTCAGCTCTGAGTGCTCTGGGTTCTGCTTGGGTTTTTTTGTGTGTTCTGAGCTCACCAAGAAACTTACCTGTTAAGAGTGACTTTACATCCATGCTGATTTATACGAGGATGAAAAATGTAAAAATCTTGCAGCTATATCTTTATTGATGGTTTTTTCCTTTAAGCATTTAGAGAAGATGGTTTCTGAATGTGGTTGACTCTTGGTGAGAATTTAAAAATCTAAAATTCCTTTCTCAACCTATTCCAATGGTAAACCTGAATTCTTTTCAAAAGGCAAACAGAGCCAGAGCAGAAAATACTTTAAAAAGTGTTTTCCATGGCTTATCCATGCACCTGGCTTAATATATTTAACTCTAACTTTTTCTGCTTTGAGAAGGGAAAAAAGATAGAGGCAGACATTTTGCAGTCAAGACTGCACTGCATGACAGTTCTTTACCATGAAATGAAAAATCTTTTCAGTGTTTCACAGTGAGGTCTGTTAATAAGCTTTTATAAAAGACTTCTGAATTATGCTTTTAGCACTTCTGGAATTGAGGTGTCTGGACAGCTGTGGGGTTTCACTCCGGCAAAACCTTATTAGCTGATATTGGTCTTGGTAGAATTGGGCAAAAGGGAAATTGCCAACAACAGTTTCCAGGAGAGGAAAATAGGTATAGGCAAGCACACTGCAACTTGAAGTTTCTCAAGTGAGAAATAACATACATCTATAATATATGGCTCAAATATCCTCAACTAGATATTTTCTAGATGTAGTAAACTTTCATGAGACTTTATTCCAGGAATTCATTCTATTTTTGAACCCAAGTACATGGTGGTTTATCTTCTGTGCCATGCAGCAGGTAGTTAATAGATCAGCTATGTATTGTGTAAAGCAGTATCTGCTGTTTATTGTAAACGAGGCCCGGTCTCATCAGTATTTACAGTATTGTAGGAAGTAAGTACAGTGAAATATCACTTCTTATTTAAGTGAAATGATAACATGAACAACATGGTATCAGTCTTGGCATTTTGTTTCTTCTAGGATTCTTCAGTCTGCTCTGGCATTTAGAAAAGGGACATCATACACTTCTTGCCTCTATTCATTCATATTGCTTGTCTCTGTACTTTTCACCTTTATTTTTATTGTACTCTTTTGAGAAAACAGCCAGAGAGAGTCAGAGTTGCGCTTTGCTTTTTACCGTGATGGATTTTGGAGTTGCAGGGAAAGGGGGAAGGGAAGGAAAAGAACTTTCACAGAGGGCAGATCCTGGGAACTTGAATTGAGTGAGATCTTTCTTAACCATTACTTTTTTTTAAGCAGTAAACCTTTAGCTTCAGTTGATGCTATAAACGTGGGATGTTAGGGAAGTTATTTTTAATGTAGTCTGTATGTAATTCATGACTTCTGCTATTTGGAAAGGATTCTATTTTAAAGTCTATTAAAAAAAATATTTGAAGCAGTTGGAATTTAAGGGCAAACTCGAGTGGCTTTTGTGTTATAGGGATAGTAAAGAAAGTATAAATTTTGAGATGGGAAGAGGGAAATGCAAATTATTTTCTGAAAATAGGGATATGGGATGATTGCTTGTCTGCAAAAAGAAGCATTTGCTAGGAACTGTTGACTTCAGGCTGGAGTGAGTAACGCTTGCATAAAAATTAAACTTTTTAGTTTCTAATAATCGTTTATCAGAGTGAGTAAAGTAACTATATGAATAATTGGAGGTTAGAAACATGTAATTCATATTGTTACATAAGCCAGTTAAAAATATGCAAGTTTTGCCAAATTTAATTGTAATACGTTTGTGCTACTGAATCTGTAAAGAAATGACTTCTTAATTGGAACTATATGTCCTGGATGTAACTTCACCATTTCTATGGCAAGTATGCAGGATGTGACAGCAAAATTAGGAGGAGTGTGTTCAATGTGGTATTTGGCAGTACAGGCTTGAGTCACTAGATTTTTCTTTAACTTTTTTCTTTTTTTTTTTTTTCCTTTCCAATCTCATATGGAGGGATCGTAGCATTAGGGTTGTGTGTGTGTTTTGAGATGTCTTGATTCCTTGTAATTCAGATCTCATTCATGCAGGAGTAGTTTTAAATTTGCATTCTAAACACCTGTATCTGTTTATTTGTAGTAATTTTCTCTTTTAATAATTTGTTATTCTAAAGAGGAGAATATTGAAGATTAAATATCCATTAAATGTGTGCACCTCTTTTCTTACTGTTTTGCATGTCTTCTTTCTCTCAATAACAACCAAAGTAACCACTGGAAAAACAGCCAAACCAAAGAAAATTTCCCCAAATTTTCTTCTGGGCTTTTGAGATTAGATAGGAAGATTTATTCACGTGGGAAGCTCTTACTTGAGAGAGTAATGAAAGTGCAGGTATCTACTGGGAGCAGGACATCACTTTCAGAGGAAATAGAATAAGTGACATGTGCTGCAATGTTTTTAAGGGGTCTTGCTGTATTTACTTACTGTGTGTCTCCCCTATTGCTCCACTGTCAGGTAAATGCATCAGAGATTCTTGCAAAAGCCAGATACTGAAAGAGAGGGGTAGGGGCACAGCTTATATTCTCTTTTGTAGAATAATGGAATAGTTTATGTTGGAAAAGACCCTTAAGATCAAGTCCAGCTTCAGATCTAACACTGCCAAATTCACCTCTGAACCATGTCCTTAAGTGCCACACCTCCTTGTCTTTTAAATACCTTCCAGGGATGGAGACTCAGCCAAGAGGTGAGTGAGAGAAACTGACAGAGGGGGTCAGACTTTGTTTTACAGATTCATTGGTACTCTTTGGGCTGTTCTTAGTGGAGCTGTGGGAAGGAATGGGACTAAGGAAAGGGCAGGATCTAGTGAATATTCTTTGCTTTCTGATTCTTCAGCCTCTGAAACTGCTCAGGCCCTGAGGCTGCTTTTAGAGCTTCCATTGCCAGCTGGTCCTTGCCAACAGCTGAATATCTTCTTGCCCCTGTAGTTTAGAAATAGGCAATTGTTGTTTTATTGTTCTACTAATAAAGAAATAATCTCAAATGGGCCTATAGGACTTGACTACATCAAATAATTTTAACAAAGTGCATTACAAGTTTTGGGGACAGAATAATAGTTAGGACATTAGTATGTGAGCCAATACTGGAGGAAAAAGCTATCTGTAATGTGAAACTGGAGTTGTTACCTGAAAATCTTCTCTTAATGTTATTCTGCCATAGTAGTTCTGCTACAGTTTTGAAGACATTTGAAACAGCTGCTGAAATGAAACCCTTGTCTGTCCTTGGCTGTATAAAAGCACCTTTTTTTTTCTCACTAAGAAGGTGTGTTAGTATTAAAAAAACCCCACCTAATTCCTCCCAAAAGAACAATATGAATAAAAAGCCCCAAACCCAACCAGCCAACTGAAAAACCAAACAAGCCCCCTGTCACATGAAAACAGGAGGTCTCCTCAAACCCTTCATGTTTGATGAGTCTGAGACCCTCGTGCCAGTCCAGTCTGTCAGTGTTCCATTATGGGGACTCTTCATGGCGTGGTGCTAGGTTGGAGGCAGTTCTGCACCAGAGACCCCTCCTGGGGTCCCACACCTTTATTCAAGTGAGTTCCCCACTGCCAGTGGCTGCCAGCCCCCTTGGAGGATTCAGGCCTACAATTTATGGAATAACACTATTAATGAAATTGTGACAGGTTAAGGTTCAAGGATTGCTTGTGATAGTATCTGACTGCAAAAACTTACTCAAAGCAATATGTATTACATAATACAGCAAGCTCTACTCCCTGACAAAGTTAGCTCGAGATACTCATTCATTGTGCATGGAATGTGGTTCTTACCCAATGCACATCCCTGTGGGAGAAGAGACAGGTTCAGCCCATCAGCTGATCCTGGAAGTTACGATGGAGTCTTTCCTGACTTCTCCTCATTCTTAACTTTTACACCTATTCAGTGTGGGTTGGAGGTTCCTCCCTTGGAGGCAGGGAATGTTGGTATAGTATCTGATATAATGTTGGGATGGGAATATGCACCATTCCAAACAAAATGTTTTTGCCATGGTTGATGATTCAAGAACAAGACATCTTCCTTTATTTCCTTTGGGTTTTAGCTGCTCTGTGATTTACCAGCTAAAATGTACTGCTGAAGTCCCTCCTCTGCAAGGATTTCAGCAGAGCCTGGGCCATGGTGTCTCCACTCTGCTCCACCATCCATTTAGGCCCCCTTGGTGCATATTGTGTGGGGGAAATCAGGCACACTGACCTCCTTCCATGCAGGGAGGAGCAACTGTATTTTCCTCCATCATTTCCATACTGTTAGAGCTGTGTCTATAACTTTCCACTTTTCTTTAATTTTACCCCCAGTCTTTTCCCTGTCTTCACACCCCCTGCTTCCCAAACAAAATAACCAACCAACCAACATCCCCTTGAAATGCCTTCTTAAGCCTACTGGGAAATTAATGGGAAAAAATTGCTAAGAGATGAAATTGTCTTAGACAAATTTTGTTCTGCCTTCTTTTCTGTTAAATAGAACACAGATAAGGAGAGCATTATCATTGAAATATCAAGTCCTACTTCTACTGTCTTGATTTTATATTTTGGAAGACAGTATTAATCATACTTTGGCTTTTCTGGTATCTGACATTTCATCTGATAAAGAGAATTTTTTCACTACAAACTGGGCCTTCCATAATAACATTCTCATGCATGACATTTGAAATATGAGTATATTGATTTAGTTTATGAAGTCAGTTTTAAGCATTAAATTATTTGTAAATTATGTTATTTAAGATTTAAACAACTACAGCACCCCTTATCCCCAAAATGTATGGGCTGATGATGAATCTTTCAAAAATAAAAAAGGGCTTTATTCCTGTTTATACCACAAATGTTAGTTTGAAGTTTTCTTTATGAATTATTTTTTAATGTTGATGCTACTTGGTGCATAATTATAAAGACAGCCATATAGTATCTTGTTCAGGTGAACCAGAATTGAAAGCAGGTGTTGCTATAGCTCTGACACAGGAATTAGCAGTTTTCCATCCTCACCCCTTCATTTGTTTGACTTCTATAATCTCAAACCTGTCTCTACCATTTTACTGTTGGATTACTATAGCATGTATAATTTGGAGGGTTGGAATGACTGTACTAAAACACAAGGTATTGCTTTCTAATGCACAGAGAAGGGAAAGAAAAGAGTGACCAGTGTTGTGGGTGAGATATGTATGTGTATGGGGCAGGGCAGTTTATGGGCATGCCTTGCTTTGTTCAATGAGTTAAATGGCTGTTGCTAAATGAGATGAATTACTGATTTTTAGCTTATTGTTTCAACTCTTCCTATATTGTGAAATTGATTTGCTAGTTGTCTGTGTATTTTTAAGCTACTGAGTTACAGTGCTGCTCTTCAAGGGGTAAGAAGATTGTCAGTTGTTACTTTATAAATGGGGATTATCTGTGTAGTGTAGCTGTTGCTGTTTATTGTCAGTGTCAGGAGAAAATAATTTAAATTTAAAATAGCTTTTTGTTTTGGTATGCTGCACTTGTAATGTCTCTACTTTGTACATGGTTTGTTTCTTATTTCTGCAAGTGCCAGAACCTATAAAGTTCTTCTCCTCTCCATTGGTTTATGTTCTGCATAGCTTGACATGGTTTTCTAGTGTATTATGCTGCATAAACAGCTAGCCTTCTACACCAAGCCATAACTAATCATTCTAGTAATAATCCATGGTGTTCTTAACCTGCATCTTAATTTTTTTTTTTTCTTCAGCCTCAGTATTTAGAGGATGTTTCATTCTAGAAGCTTGTAGTCAGAAACTTACATTAAACGTAGATCAGCACAGTGGGGCATCAGTAGTTTCAGTATGAGGATTTGTGCTAAAATTTGAGCAATTGTATTTTTTTTCCAAGTTGTGCATACAACAGGTTTTTACTCATTTTAGTCTTTTGTGACAGCATATGAAGTCAGAATGCTTCTTGTGAAATGGTAAAAACTCTGAAAGTATATAATGAGTTTTTTTCTTTGTTTAAACCATGGTCAGTAAGAAAATTTATTTATCTTTTGTATTTGCTCTATCACGGTATAGGTAGATTGTAGGTTTGTATGGATAACATACAGGCAAAACCACATTTGTAAAGCTGTAATTGTGATTGACTGACGTGCTTATTATGAATTCACTGTAATATTTTTGTATGCTTTGTATTCCATTAATTGTGTGCCATAACAAATTAAAAAGACATGAAATTATGTAAAGCTTCTCTTTTTTGTCATACCAGCTACAAGAAGGGAACATTGAAAATTCTTCCTTGGAATGAGCAGAAACATCGTGAAGAAGACTGGTGTGAAAAACAAGAATGCAGGTAAATATATATAAAAGCAAAAATATAAAGAATTTATTTACTAATTCTTAAAATGTGGGAATTGACCCAGTAAGACTCACTTACTATTTTTGTACACACTAACTTGTGTTTTCAGCTTTCTTAGGAGACTACCCGAGCCAAATGGAAAGCAGAGGTTGTGCAAACCTGGATCTTCAGTAGACAGCGTTCTTTCTTTCATGATCTGTAACGTTTGAAATCTCTTACTAGTTCAGTAGAGAGGATTCTTTCTTTCATTATCTATCTCCTGTTCAGAATCTCTTAGTAGTTCCTTTGCTGACAAAATCTAGCACTCACTGTGGTAGGTTGATCATATAATTTTCTTTCAGAAGTTTTAGGAAAAAGAGTGATGTTAAAAAAATAAATAGATAAACAAATATATACATAAACATATTCTTTTTTTTTTTTTTAAAGGATGGTTATTGAACCAACTTTGCAAGATGAAGGCCAGTTTCTGTATGAAAAACAACCTGAGTTACTGAAGTTCAGGACTACTGACCTTTCTGTAGATCTCGTCACTGATTGGTATTTGAGCAGAGCGCAGGAAATTGAAGAATATGCAATGCAGGTGAGAAAAGCAGTGAGGAAATGATGGTGGCTGAGCAGCCTTCTTCAACAGAATCCTTAACAGTCTTAATGCATATTAATAGGACACTTTTCCCTCAGTAATATACTCTGTCTCAGCTTTATTATGGCTTTTGAAGTACTTGTTTTTTCTTCTGCAGTTTACTTAGGCTTGCTCTAAAGTTTACTCAGCCAAATAATTAATCCATAGAAATGAATAAGGAAGCCACTAGATTCTGTTTCATTGGTTTGCCATAGCAGATAGTAGCTCTTTTGTAATCCATGAAAAGGGTTTACCATTGCATTTTATGTTTGTAACTAAGGGAGGAAAAGTTGTGCACAGCATGTTGGGAAATGTGTTTTATTACCTGTCCCATGCTGCTGTGTTATGTTTATTGATACATGCCAGTCACACGTGTCACTGTCATGTCAATAAACTGTACTGTCATGATTTCTTCCTGGCAGTTTTATTGTGTGTCTGTGGGACTACCATGCAGCTTATTTCTGCTTGATTTTCTTTGTATGCTATTGCACATAAGAACAGAGCTCATCACTTGTGTGCTCCAGTATTTTATTGCTTCTCAAGCCAGTTTAGCTGCATGAGAAGGAGGGTGACTGTAAGTACCACTATAGGTTAGTTCTGATTATTGAGTTCTTCTATTCTGCAAGTTTGCACTCCACCAGGGCTCTTTTTAATCGTAGTTGCCTGTGGTCTTACCAACCAATCAGTAGGTATAGAAATAGAAGCAACTTTCAAGGATGAGTTAAATTATATAACATATAAATTAAATTGCATTCTGCTCTTCAAGACTTATGTCTGCCTTGCTGAATATTTACAGCCAGTATTGTGTTCTTTGAAATGAAAGCAGAACCTTTTCTATAAAGGTAGTTTCAGTCACTGGAGAAAGACTGTCTTTGGTTTTTGTGAAATAAAATGAAACAATTAGAATTACTAAATCATGGTCAGCTATAAAAGTCATATTGCATGTCAGTTA
This sequence comes from Peucedramus taeniatus, assembly GCA_013400575.1. Classification (NCBI taxonomy): domain Eukaryota; kingdom Metazoa; phylum Chordata; class Aves; order Passeriformes; family Fringillidae; genus Peucedramus; species Peucedramus taeniatus. The sequence goes on along the minus strand of WBNO01031746.1, from coordinate 34,611 downwards.
CCTGACTGTCTTAGTTTAAAGAAATGCTTCATACTCCATGTACTGAGATGAGCTGTGTGTGATTTCCAGAAGGACTAATGTTCTAATTTACATGCATCTATATGAGGCATCTTAGTTAAAAGCATATAATATTATCATCCCCTAAGATTAAGCATTTTATGTGGTCTTCATAAGGCTGAGAAGGGCAATCCATTTAGGAATATGCAGTCCACAAAAACTTCTAGGAACTTCAACTTTCCTGTTAAACAACAGGAGAATAAAACAGATACATAGACAGGACTCAGATTGAAGTTGGTGTTTGGCAAACAGTTGTACAGCAGTGTTTTTTTAATTATTTTTCAGGTTGACTGTGCTCTGTCCCTTGTTCGTCTTGGCATGGAGAGGAACATTCCTGGTCTGCAGGTGCTTTGTGACAATCTGATCACTCTTGAGACAGTGGTGTATGAGACTGATGGTGATCGAACTTTGACTTTGAAGGAGCTTTTAGAGATGAAAGACATTGAGAAGCTGAGACTGTTGATGAAGAATGTAAGTATTTTGAATAAATAAGTGTACCTTGAAATCCAGTAACTCGGATTACCCTGGATCCTTTGTATATAAAGACACTCATATTTCTGGTGAACCTCCATCTTTAATTCAATAAATATTCTTTATTTTCACTGGTGTTTCTTGGTGTGGGTTTTTTGTTTTGTTATGTTTTTGTTTGTTTTTTTGTGGTAGGGTTTATTATTTTTCTTTCTTTCTAACAAAAGCTAAATTTTCTCAGTTTTCTCAAAGACCCACTTTATCCTTGGCTGAGGACTCAATGCTAATAAATCTTTGAAAGCTGTGAATTCCCTTTTATTGGCCTTTTTTTTAACGATCTTCAGTGTAGCTCTTGATGATGCTGCAGATGCAACAATATTGAATGTGTTCCTTGGATTTTTTTTGTGTCTTTAAATATTGTCAATCAATTTTTATATTTGTCTCTGCACCAGATGTATGTTTTTGTCTCTATATTGAGCTTGAGCATGGAATTTCAGAATAGAAAAAGACCTCCTGGAAGGATTGAAAAATAGCTAGAGATGGAACAGGGACCTGAAATTCAGTTGAAGAACCATATTACATACATAAGTACCAGAGCAAAATAGGAAAATACTCAGAAATTAAACATAATTGTTTGGTTGTTTTTTTTTTTGGTGAGGGGATGGGTTTGGATTGGCCTTTGTTTGTTTTTGGTTTTGGATTTATATAGCCACTCATCACTTGTCTTTCTGTCTTGCATTCTTGCTGAATTACTGAAAACTGTGCTACTCTGACATGCTTGCGTGGTCTTTCACTCATTCTGAAACTGCAGGAGGAAGACAGGCTTTCCTCATGTAATGGGCTTTCCTCCTGTTCTGCTCAGTTTCCCCAAAGAAAGGGGTAGCAGAAGGATTGTTTCAGTGCTTCATGATGTAGTGATATGTTTGTGATAGGTGAAGATAACTGTTTCAGTTATAGTGATCAAAAAAGGTTCTATTTGTTTTTTGCTTTTCCTGCTTGTTTTGGACCTGTTCTTACTTTTCCTGTCTGTAACTCTTTGTGCTTTCCAGTCCTCAGATGAAAAATATGTGAAGAATGTTTATCAGTGGATGATCCCTTTCCTCCACCGCTGTGAAAACCAGTCCCCTGGTCTTGCAAATGCCCTTTTTAAAGAATATTTAGTAACATTGGCAAAGGAAGACTTGACTCTACCTCTGAAGATATTTCAGAATTCAAAACCTGATGTAAGTAAAAAGAGCTCTGTTGATTCTTCTGCTTTCTTTGGAAATTCTTGTCCTGAAGAGATGAATTCAGAAATAGTTAGTTCATCTAAGTCAGATCATCCTTCTAATCTTTCCTGTTTTCTTGGACCCAAGATCTGTTATGTTTTAGAAAACATTAATTAAAAAGTTTTTTTACCATAAATTATAATGCAGCTAAACTGTCCTTGATGAGACTGTCAAACTAATGTAATAATGATTCTAGCCTAGTAGAATAAAAATTATTGAATGGATTCTTCAAAGTAATTTCCTGGTGACTTGTTTAAGGTAAATTCCTGGCATATTTCCTTTATAAAAAGTGGATATGAAAGAGTTTAATGATCTCACTATTTTTTTCTTGAGGAATTTTACTAGGAGTAGATTTCACGTTACTTCCCCCTCTCCTGCCTTCCACAGCAAATGTAAAGAATAAAGTGGGGGCCATTAGGATTGAGGTGAGAGTTCAATGAATGAGGGTTGAAGTTGCCTTCTGTGTGTTTCATGCTGCTTCTTTGGCTTAAATAATTATTCCAGAGCACACAGGCACACATTTGCATGCTATTGACTGTTATGAGTGTATGGACAGAGATCAACCAGCAAAGCACAGCCACAGCTCTTTTATGTATGTTGGTACTGTTGTACATATTAAATCTGATAAATGTTTGCAGCAGTTGCCTTCCTCTGTCCTGCACCCTTTCCACTTCTCAAATTCAGAAAGGGTATAATGGCATACCACTGTTCTTTCAAGTGTCTACACTGCAGAAGAATAGCCGAGATAAGTTTTGGGTTGTGACTTTACCAGGTTGTTAGCAAGAGACATTCTAATTGCACCTGAAGGCAATTTATTTACTTGGAGTAAACATACTTTTATATTCAAAAGAAAATTAACTGTTGAATTAGAAACAAGAAATAAAAACCAGTTTACTTTCTTTTCTTGTTAGTGTCAGCCAAAAATTATTCCTGATCAGGACCAGCTTATGATGACAGCACTGGAGTGTATCTATAGCTGTGAGCGAGATGACCAGCTCTCTCTGTGTTACGATATTTTGGAATGCCTTCCACAAAGAGGATATGGGTAAACATTTTCAGCTGGTCATATGTAAATATTTTAGATATATTAAATATAGTTGTGAATTAATGTTTTAAAATGGGTTTTTCAGTTACTAAAGGGTGGACAAAGTTACTGGGATATTCTGTTCACCTCTGAGCTGCCATGACTGTAATGTGTGTATCTATATACTTCTGCTGTGTACATACTCTACCACTTAATGCAGCAAAACAAGAGTTAAAGTAGCAGCCTAGACCAAGGCTTCTGTATTGTTTCTTAGACTTTTATGGTCTGATGAATTGAGAACAAGTGTTAGTGCTGTCTTACTAGTTTTGTTACAATAGTGGCATCTTGCACTTAACTTAAAAGCAGCAATATGTCTCTGTGAGAGAGGAAAGGTAAAAAAAACTATTAAGGGACAAATAATGCTCAAGGAAGTGAAAGCTTGAAGAGGAAATATCCTGTGATCTGTGAGGTGCAAACTATTCTTCCAGTATCTTTTACATGGAGGAAGGAGAGAGCCTGAGAAAAATCTAAGGAAGGAGGACCTTTGCTCTTGGGAGACTGAGGGACCCTCTAAATTTTAACTGTCTACAGCAAGAAGCCCAACAGTTTTAATATTTGCAAGTAAACATATATTTGATTTTAATCAAGGAGTGTGTTAGACTGTTTATCTTCATATCTATGTAATACGTATTACAAGAGGAAATTATAAGGAGTATGTGTGTATGTATATATTTAATTGTGTGATATCATTGCAGGCCTGAAACAGATAAAACTAACACTCTTCATGATGAAGTAGATGAACTGGAACAAATTCTTAGGTATTTAATTTTGCTAAAATAAATAGTGTATTCTTACAGAAATCGCTGGGCATAGCCAAGAACTCTTTATGATAAGAAACCAGCAAAAATATTTATCTCTTTTTTTAAAAAAAGATCTTTATCTTTTTTTTAATACTGTCAACAAGATTATCTGTATGTTTTTATATGCAGAACATAGAAATTTTGAATGGTTTTATCTATTTGAATATTATAAATCTCTAGAGATATTTTTCTTGGAATAAAAGTTTGGAGGGTTGTGTTTTGTTTTTTCTGTTTTCTTCGGGGGTTTTTTGTGACTGATTTTTTTAATATATTTGGGGATTTTTTTGTTTTGCTTGTTTTATTTTTGTTGGGATTTTTTTTTTGGTGAGGAGGAAGAGGGTTAACCTGAGGAATTTGTTTTGATCTTGATACTCTATAATGCTTTGAGTGATTAAAGACTAAAACTGTGAAGGTATGTCATCAAGTATTGGTGGTATGTGTTTACCCTACAGTATTATTAATATACGTATATTTTAAAAAGTGTGGGTAATGTTACTCTAATCTATACTGTAAGAGCTTTTATGGGACTGTTTGCATTTGCAGTGCATATTTTGAGAGCTTTCAGAGTCCTGCTGCTGCAGCAGTAGCTGCTCAGCTGGGCAGGGTTCCGAAGGGCTGGCTCTGTTTGCAGTGTGGCGGAGCTGCTGGAGAAGCACGGCCTGCAGAAGCCGGTTTCCTTTGTGAAGGACACCAAGGACAGCGCAGAGGAGGCTCGGAAGCTGATGATTAGGCTGACCAGGCACACAGGTCGCAAGTTAGTATTCCAAGGGGAGTGGGGAGAAGAGGGGAAGGGCAGTGGGCTAACAGAGCCTGCCTGCCTCATGGCAGCTGGGAGCTGTGCTGGTCACCCTGCAGACAGTGTACATAAACACTTTTCTTGAACTGATGATTAATGTGATTAGTGTTTTGGCTGCATTCTCCACAGTCAGAAATCTCTGCCTGCCTTCAAACCTGCTTTAGTGTGTTCAAGTAAACAAGCTTAAAATGCATACTGGCTGTAAAATACTGCAGGTTGATGAAGTGTGAAAGTTAGCATATTATAAAAAAGATCCTTTAAGACCTATTTAATTTTACTGAAGATTTGTAGGATTTGTAAAATAATTCATTGGTTTTTTTGGCATGTTTTCTTGGAATCACTATAAAAGGGTAATTTATTGATTTTAGGTATTGATTCTACCAGTAGAATATATTCCCAGTATAATTTTTCTGGTTTAACTCATCTTTCATTTAACTCATTTTTCAACTGTATATGAATTATTAAATAGCTCTTGGTATAAGCAGATAAAAATTTTGAATCGTGGGAAAACCAGCCATAACTGTGGGTGATTTGTCTTTCTTATTTAAAGTAAATATGCACAACAGTTTATCCATGATGATAGAGTGGTATTTATGTTTTTAGTAGTCTGAAAGCTTTTTAAGACTTTTAGAAACCTCTCTTTAGAAAGATCAAGACAATGCCTCTGCAGGAAAAATGTTGATTTTTCCGCTTCTGCTGGAGACCCTTTGTTTTGCCAAAGTAAAAGCTAATGCCCCATGAGAAAATCACTATTAGCTGGAACTAGCTCATGTAATTTAAAAAGGTCTTTTTTTAATCTGAAAGGCTCAAGATAATGTCAAAAAATATTCATAGTGTTTCTACTAGAAAAAGTTTTGGTAGAGTTCAAGAAGTTGAGAATTTGTGGATAAACAGAGATACATAGATCCAGAGAGTCAAGAATATGAATACTGCTCGTTTTTAAAAAACAAAATAAAGTTGCAGCTTTATTCTCCTTTGATTGCATGCCATTGATTAGTCCTTTGAGACTGCCTACAATGAACAGCACTTTAATGATCCTCAGTTGCTCTTAGACTTGGTTTTACCCTGCAGTTCCCAGATCATCAGGAAGATAGCACTTCCAACTTCCTGACATTTTGTGGAACATTATCAACACCTACTTGGGGGATCTTGAGAAAGATTGATTAAATCCCTGTCTTATGCCACAGAAAACAAAAAAAGAACTTTGGGTACTGCATTTTTTTCAAACCATTTTATCCCACAGACACTCTTTTAATATTAGTTAATATTACAAGCCTTCTGTCTTTGAATCACTTCTGGTTGAAAGTCTAATTAAATATTGAATAATGTTTGAGAAAACTTAAATTTTTGGTGATGGAAATTTACTGCTTTTTCTTTAAAATTGTTGGAGAAGAGAGTATTTAATTTTAAAAAATGTTTGTAGGCAACCATCTGTTGGTGAGGCGCAGTGGAAGGAATTGCTCCAGGATATGTTGGACATGCAGCAGAAAGTGTATAGGTGCTTACATTCAGATACTTGCTATGAGGTGAGTTTTATGTCTTCTTACTGACTTACGTCCCAAGTAAGCTACACATTCTTATTTCATATTGTTGCTCACAGGTGTAAATACATTTTTCTTTGTTATTATTTGGTTGTCTAATGCCTTTTTTATTTTACAGTATTTTATTTACGTAAAAAATTTCTGGTGTTTATTCATTTTATCTAAAGCTCCTCTAATAAATACCATGTATATCTTTTATTAAAAATCAACTTTTTAGAAATTGAGTCAACTTCGTGAGATTTTCTTACATAGCCTGTAATTTTGTGTACAAATGTGTTTAGCAGTAAACACTCCAGACTAATGAAAATGAAATGTTATCTTCACTCAAGCATTTCTTAAACATGGAGTTCTGGGTTGATGATATTATCCAAGATCATTATAGGATTATGGACTTTCTGCTGTTTGCAATTGAAGTAAAATTATGTGAGATGAGAAATCTAATTTGAATGAAGGTAAAAACACTTGCATGTGCATAAAGTCCAAGCTCATGTCATTAGTATTTGCAAAAGACAGCTATTAGACAAATGTAGAATTTGCTGTGACATATATTGTTTATTTACATTTTCACTGCAATGTACTACAGTTTATTTCAGATGCATTAGTATGTCACTTAAAATTAGTGTTTATATCTATACAGAAGCAGGTTTTATTGCAGTTTACAGAATTAATTGCTTATGTCTGCCCCTCTGATTAGCTCTTAGGAGAAGTTTTAAAAGCAAATTAAAAAAAAAGGAAGGAAAAAGACAATGCTGCTCAACTTCTATATGAGAAAAATCACTCTTTCTCTGTAGTTGTACAGGTAGAAAAACTGCATCATGTTTAATAGTCATTGTTTTGTGGTAGGCTACAACTTAGTGTACTTGAAATTTTTTTTTAGTGCATGTTAAGAAATTGTAATACTAGAGCACTATGCAAATAAGGCATTTGCTTTACTCAGATCTTAATGTAAGTTTTCTATTAGTGTTATTTTTTTAAACTGTGAAACATATTAAAAAAGAAACAACACAGGGTTTTGGAAAAAATTATGTAGGAGTGCTGAAAATGCTTTGAAATATAGTGCTGTCATATGCAATTATACTTTGATAACTTCAAAATTGATAAATTGATGAGGCAGTAAGGATTTGCAATCCCATGTGAAGTTGGGGTATTTTTTAGCATGGTGCTTACTCTCTTCTTCCATGCATAGTGAATTCTGTCCTTTTGACTTCGTAAATTTTGAGAGAGGTAAATGTTCTGTGTGTGATCTTTGAGGAGGAAGAGTCAGCTATGATATTTTGCATCTCTTGCTGTTCCTTGAGGGTTGATATGTTGTGAAATGGAAGATGATCCCCTTGTGTGATGTTCTTTAATAAGCACTGAACTGTTTTTCTTTCCAGAGCATGAGGTGGTTTGGAGAGGTTCTTCCTAGAAAAGAAGTATCTTGAAATAAAGTATGATTAGATAGGGTGCTAAATAATCTCATTTATGCCGTCTTTCCTATTAAAGTTTGGACCAGATGATCTTTTGAGATCCCTTCCAACCTGGGCTCTTCAATGATTCATTGATCTACTTGAATTTATGAACTTTTAAACCTTTGAAAAGGGCCATAATGTTGCAGCTCTAATATTTCCAAAATGATTAAATTTTTTATGTTCCTTTTCATTAGCACAGTAATGACTGTGCTCAAGAAAAAAGCAAATTTTTAAGGAATTGAGATTGAGTGTCTTAAATTGGGCAAAATTTCTACCTTGAAATAAATCAGGTGTTTTGTGGCAGATGCAGCATTATATGAGTTTGCATTTTTTTGAAGATAGTCTTGATTGAAATTTAAAGAACATCTTATATACTCAGTTATAAATATTTTTAGCTACTTTAGGAATACAAAATTTCTTCTTTTATGTTGTTGGTTTTAAGGTTTTAATACTGAACTGCCCTTTCAGATTCTTACATTGTATTAACACCTCAGAATGTAGGTATATTTTGGTGTCTTAAGTCATACTGTAAAAAGACAGCTAATATGCTTTTTTTTAAACTTCCAGTAAATAAAAACTAGCTACTAGTTAATTTTAGCTTTACTTAAGTGCATTGTAGAAATACTTCCGTTGGTAGAAGTTAGATTTTTTTTTTTTTTTTCTTGGACTAAATATATTCTTTTGACTTCAAACATCCTTGTATTCAAAGGGGTTAATGGCATACAGTTCAGATAAGCTTATTTGAAGCTGCTGCTCCTGCAGGTTATTAAATCACTGTTCTTTCTTTTAGATCTTCACCGAAAGTCTCTTATGCTCAAGCAGTATAGACAATATCCACCTGGCTGGGCAAATGATGCATTGCAGTGTTTGGTCAGTGGATCTACCAAGTTCATCGAAAGGGAAGCTGCAGTACCGAGTCAGCTATGCCAGAAGCATTGAACTGGTTTTGGCTGCTGGTAGAGAATATTTCAATTCTTCAGCCAGTTTGACTGATAGCTGTATGGAATTGGCCAGGTACATTTAAAACTATCATATACATGAACACAACTGATTTCATGTTGTCATAGCATTAGGGTTTATTTGTTAGTATTCCCCCCCCCAGAATTCAGAATTTATGAATTCTGACATTCATAAATACAGTAAATTACTGCTGGTGGTTGTTTTGTTTTGTTTTATTTTACTCACCAGTTAACCACAAGTTTAATTTTGAATGTTTTCATCAGACTTTAGAAAGATGTGTTTTGTTCTTATTTAGATGCTGTCTACAACTTATTGAAGACAGTCCAAGTGCTGTTCAGGAGGAGTTGGACCTCATTCGTGCTCTGGGCTACCTGGAAGAGTTTGGTGTGAAAATATTACCGCTGCAAGGTACTGCATAATTTTATTCTTTATATGATTTACTTGAATCACATGCATAAATATGCATGAGAAATAGTTGCTATTACATGAGTGTGCTATGATTAAACTAAAGAGTCCATATACTGCCTCCAAGCAGTTTACAGACACATAGGAAAAAAAAATTAATAGAATTTTTTAGCTTGTGAGGTAAGAACAATGTTTGCATATGGTGCTTTTGTTTCTTGACTTTTAGCAGGACTTTAAAATAGAATATCAAGTATATGAAACTCCTGGTGACTTGAACAGAAATTGAGCTCATCTTTTACTTGCCAAATAATCTGCACTTGCCTGTGTGTGCTTTAAAATAACAGGTAGGAGAGAGGTACTTCATGCAGAGGCAGTTTTCATGTCTCCACGGGGCTGTTTCATTGTGAAATATATAAAACCCAGTGACAGTGGAAGTGAACTTTTACAAGGTATTTCTTCTGATTATGTGCTTAAAACTAAATCTTTTGTAGCTCCAGCTCCAGTGGAACAGAAAGTTGTTGGACAAAAGTTGGAAAGAAGTTAGGATTATGTACAATGAAATTGTATGAACCCTACTCATGGAACTGGCTGAGACGAGCACTGAGCCATGAGATGTGCTGATGATAATGTTTTACTTCTGGCATTGTGCAGAGAAATACTGGGGTTTATGAAAAGCACTTCTGGTGCTTTCCACTTCATGGAAAATGAAGTAGATGTTCTCAGCAGCTGTTGTTACTTTACTTTGGTGTTCTGTTTTTGTTCTCTTTTTTTCAAAGTATTTATTCAAGTGAATTGATGCTCCAGATGTTATATTCAGAAATCTTAAAATTTCTGGACTGAGATTGTCTGATTTCTAAATCTTGCAGTCAGAAATCAACTGTCCTTTTGATTTCTAGAGTAAAATTATTTTTCAGTCTTGTTTGTTCAGCTTGTGAAAAAATGCATGTATNTTTCTTTAACTTTTTTTTATTTGGACATGGAGGCATCATTTAAAAAAAGTAGTGACATAATACTGCATTAACAGAATGTGTAATACAACTGATCTTGATTAATTAGAATATGTGAAATCATGCATGTAATTTCATTAGTGATCTTGACTTACCCTTGCTTCATATCTTTTATGTAAATCAAATTAATCTAATAAGATTAAAATGATGTTTTCAAGTTTTAATGAAAGCCTTTAAATGATCTGTTACTTTGATAGAATGTCATTGAAGTAGCACTAAGGATCAGCTGTTCCCACAGCAATAGTCTTTTAGCAATAGACTTTCATTTGCAGTTCTGTGTTTAATTTTCTGTAGATCTTCCCCCATTTCTATTTTTAGTAAATTTAGCAGTTTAAGTTTATGAGCAACCATTATGGTGTATTGTAATAAAATCTGGTTTGAAGACTCCTTATTATAATAAAATGTGAAAACAAGTCCATCTTTAAGTGTTTGACCCATGATATTGTATCAGATTACTTTTAGTTATATTATCTATTAAAATTCCAGGTTAAATAATCAGTGACTAAAACCATTTTATTGTTGTATACTAATATATGCCTGTGATACAATATTAAAAATGAAACTATAAGTATGACCTTTTCCTGCTCTTCCGTTCTTACTCATTTTAGTCTAATTTCCAGTATTAACAGTTTTCATTATACTAATACATTTTGCTCTTATTGAGAGGCCTAATATCCTGTTTTAAGCCCCATATGCTAATGCAGAATTTATCCCCATGCAGCCATTCACTCTTACTGAGTGTTAAGTGGGATATCTGCATACTGTTCCTCTGTGTTCTGAGAACTTGCATAGTCTGAAAGCATTACCTTTTAAAGCAGCAGCCTGAAGTTAGCCACCCACTAACTAGCTAAATAGAGCACTGGAATCAGTTCATGATATTAAATTATGCAGTTAAAATGATTGTCTAATTCTTGGTAAAATTTTTTTTGAAACGCAGTACTAATTATAAGCTGCTCAGGATATGGTTGAAAGAACCTGGTGATTTGCAGACTATCCTTCCACTTCCTCAGGAAATTTTTAAATTTTTAAATTGAATTGAGCTGAAGCGTTTGCCAATGTTAGTTCTTTCAGTCTGTTTGATGTATCTTGTCCATACTAAATAAATGAAATCTTAGTTGCGACATTCTAAACAAAAGTTAATGCCTGTGTTAGAAGTCTTACAGGATGTTGCAAAAATTATAATTAAAAAAATTGTATAAAGGTATATCAGTTAATTGTACACATTTTAAAAGAGTGAATGTGAAAACATGAGACAAGAAAGAATTTTCATTCGGGTCAGTTTTCCTCTTTTTGCTCCCTTCACAGCCTGACTTGCTAATGATTGGAGCTGGATATCCTGTGGTGTTATTTTAACTTTCTATTTACAGGTATAATTGAGGATCTGCATACAAGCAGCTTTGAGCTGGTTTTCAGATTGTGTTTGCATTCTTATATTCCCCAGCACTTCTTCTGTCCTGTGCTGTTTAAGCAGGAACACAGCAGTCAAGTTCATTTGTGCAGTCTCTAAACCAGTTTTCCTTTCAACAGTGCGTTTGTGCTCCGATCGACTCAGTCTCATCAAGGACTGTCTGGCTCAGATGTCAACAAACTATAAACAGTCTGCTAAGCTCCTGGGACTGGCAAACCTGCTGAGGGTTGCAGGTAAGCTGTGTTAATAAGACACTGAACTGCAGTGCAATGAGCATTTATGTTATGCTTTAGGACATTTGAGTTGATCGTTAGAATATGCATTCAAAAATACCACTGAAAAGTCACCTGGAAGAGCGGTCATTGGGGAGGAATGAAGCATTTCACATGAGTGGAATATTTCATCCATAAAACAGCTGAAATGCTCAGCTGCTACATCCTGCTAATACCTGAAATAAAAAAATGCCTTGTCCAATCTAGAGTTGGAGTAAAGGCTGATTTCATATTGGAGGAGTTGTGGCTGAGAATATCTTGTTTTAAAGTTAATTAGTAGTGAATTTGCTGAAATTACTGTGACTGTTATTACCTCTGTCAAATAAGGTAGCCTGATGTAATAACAGTTGCATTTAAGATACAGAGGGAAAAGTAATCTGTAAAGCACGAATTTCAGCTGTTAGACTTCAGTCTATGCTGCATGTATCTTATTTTGGCACTAAAAGTAATGCATTAGGTTGGGTATTCATTTGAGGAGCTGAACATCTTCAGAGATTAAATCTGGAGGATATTAGGGGGATTCTTAAATTTTTTTTTTTTATAGCCTACATAAAATATCTGCCTTTTGACTTTTTTTGATATTTAAAAAATACTTAATCAATGCAGCTGTAAACACAATACTGCTGTATTTTTATGACGTAGAAATAGAATATAGGAATATAAAATACTTACATTTTATGCAGCATTGCATATAAAATTAGTGCATTCCAGCTTTGTCACTAAAACGTGCCTGGCTAATTCTTTTCTCTCTCTCAATTTGTTAAATCATTGAAGTTTTTTTCTTACTTTTTCAGGAGGTATAGTACTGGCAATTTTTTGCATAGCATAATAAATAGGGAGGGAGATACTCGAGACAGCTGAGTGAGGTTGAGGACAGGGATATGGAAATTAGGGTGTTGACCTTCCAAGATACCTGGGTCCTAGGGAAGGGAGTCACAGGAAATGTCCTCACTCTGGTCAGCACAGTGCTGCTACATGAAAGGTGGAGGAGGGAATGGGATGGTACCATGTTGGGTAGCTGGATCCCATCTACATATTTAATATGTAATCCATAGAGAGAAAAATGAATTAAGCTGTAACTTCTTTTTCTTTGATTGTAAGGATTTTGGGGGGAAAAAAAAGTCTCCCTTATTGGTTCATATGACAAGATTACTGTAAAGTTCTTTCCTTCTCCTCTCTACTTTTCAAGTTAAAATGTGTTTATTTTTCTTCATATTCTGGGTTCTTTGTGGTAATGCTGCTGATTTTCGTTTTACCTTCTTTTTAAATCTAAGTGATTATCTTTATGTGAAAGAGGGAAAACCAATATCCAGAGAGATTCTATAAAGCTTTGTCCAGTTATCCTAGTGCCTTAGCTGTAGGATTTACAGTGCCCTGGTATGTACCTTTGAAAAGGGATCAGACTTGTGGCTCCCATCTCCAGAGATTGAAAGGTGGCAGTCCCTGCATAGTATGTAGAGAACTTTAGGGAATTTGTGTAGAGTTCATTGATACAGTAGTGTCTGTGTGCTAGTGTTATAATCGCAGTGACACTTACTGAGTCACCACTGAAAAGAGAGATTTAAGAGATACTTAAAGCCAGATGATGAAATGGCCCCCCAGTTCTTCACTTCCAGTTTTCTCTAGCACTTACCAGGCTAGAGAAAACCAGAAGATGAATGTGTGAGATTGTTAATTTTTAAACAAGTGAATGATTTTAAAACTACTACTTACTCTACTGGTGACATATTTATCTTGTGAGTACTGGGCTCTCTGACTTTAGTGGTTAACCTTGGGAATAATGCTGATGGTTGCTCCTAAGGTAAGTAGGCAATTTTAGTAGTAAAATTTTATTTCAAGAGTGAGTCTTGGTAAGGAATACACTATTTAGACACTTTTCTCTTATGCTAAATATACGAGTAACTTGGTCACTTTCAAAATAGTCTTTTGCTTATAGAATAACATTTATTTATCTGAAAGGAAAATACAGCAACACAGCATTTTCAGTAGTCACTTCCTGTGGTGGGGGATGTGGTGAGGTGTTTTTAAAATTTTGTTTTACATATGTAGTTTTAAGCTTTTGTGATTAAAAACCGTTTCACTGTCACCGAAGGATAAATAGTTGTATTGCTTATACTGGAAAGCTGTTATCTGTAGAGAACATTCATTTATGAGTAAGATATGGATTTGGTATAAGAATGACATAGTTGTGAATTTTATCTAAACCTAATTGTTGTAGGAGATGGTCTATTGAGAACAGATTTATTTAATTTTAAGAAACTCATTATTTTAAAAATGTTCTTGTTTGCTTGTTTTTCTGGATTTGGTAGCTGTAAACAGCATACCACTGTTATTGCAAAGTTTTTGTGCCTGACTCTCTAGCCCATTGACAAGTATCCAGAAGACTACCCAATAGCATACAAAGGAAACATGATTCTCATATTTTCAAAGTGTGCATGTAAATGCAATATTTTTCCAAATCATTTAATAAAGGCTGTAGAGCGTTTGGTCCTCTGTGTACCTCTGATGAGTGATAGAGTAGGTAACCTTACACTGAATTTAAAGAGTCTTAGATTTTAAATAGCTAGGTTATTAATACCTTTGAAAACAGATT
>WBNO01031746.1:0-20495 GCA_013400575.1 Peucedramus taeniatus | reverse complement strand
ATGCTGGTATAGCCTTAATCATAGTCTGTAATGAGGAGCAGTGTATAATTTGATGGTAGAGATTAAAAACATAAATTGAAACAAGACATGTAGAAATGGTATTTATGTATCTGTCAACTTGTAAGTAAAGTTACTGAGTTAAAATGATTTATTAATACTAATTAATATTATTAATAATATTTATAATATGATGAAGAGTTATATTAGGACCTGGTAGCCCTGTTGTAAGTGTGATGACAAATGCTACAATTATTCCACAAATTACTTAATTGACAAAAGGGCAGATCATGCATACAGATTCTAAGATTTTTGAATTAGTATATTTCATTTTAAACTTAATATTAGAAAAGATAAAGCTTCCCTGCAGTTTTAGTATGGATAGTCTTTGTTTGCAGGTGTAAAACTACTGGGAAAGGGTATTGTGATTTCTAATAGCTTCCAATGAAAGCAAATGGTTTTATTGAGATATTTTGGGATGGGTCTGTATATTGAAAAAGAGGATTGAACTTTATGGACTTATGAAGAATTAGATAAAATGCTGCCAGAAGAAAGATTTGATTTTTGTCTTTAATTGGTTTTCACTGCTTACACTTTTGCTGTGTAAGAAGTTCTGATTTTGTCCTCTGGAGCATAATTACTGGTATTGGTTGTGCATGTTTGAATTTGTGGTCCCTTATGTTCCAAATCCACTTTGTAGACTGTTGTCTTGTGTTCTGTCTGTTCAGTGCAGGAATTTGTTTCAGTATTTTCCCCTCTTTGCTTCCCCTGCCACTCTACCCTGTATAGTTACGGATTGGAAAGACCTGCTTGCTGCATCTGTCCATGTCTACATAAATTTTTTGTGTGAGTGTCCATATAGAACATAAAGCATATGCTGTGTTTTATTATATGTAATAGATAGCCTATAAAATCCTAAGAACATACATATTTTAATTTAAAATTTAAAAGAAAGCATTTATTGTGGATGTAAGGGTAGATTGCACAGAGTCATTATTAAGGAGCTTTGTGAACTGTGTACTCTGTGAATACAGTTTGCTTTGAGAGCAGCACTGAAACTGAGTAATAGAATTTATATTCATACTTATCTAAGTTAAAATCTTGCTTAGGTAATGATATATCAGCTAGCTTCTTAATTGCTTTAATGTATTTGATTAATTACAGTGAACTCTACTTAAGCCTCATGTCACTACCTCTGTAAAGTAAGCCCACAACTGTTATCTTAATTTCACAGATGGGTAAAATGAGTGAGGAAGAATGTGCTCAGCATGACAGCCAGAAAATCTGCACATGCTCAGGGAGCTGAAGCTACTCTTGTGTCTTGCAATCCTCAATTTGTGGTCTTTGTTAAAAATGCGTATAAAGAATTCAGTTTCTGCAATTACTTGAGTAGGTGTTTCCAAAACAAAGTAGGAAAAAAAGCTTCTGTATCAAAAATCAGGAGCATCTTCTCCACTCTTACTGTATATCAAAAAGATCTACTGAGTGTTGGTCATTATTTCCTTTGTCAGGCTCTCTAGAAGTGTTTCCATTACTGTCTTTTCCCACAACTTTCTGTGGTAATTTACTTAATTTTAATATCTGTAAGGGAATCTAGTAGCTTTAAACTTTGCTCAGATTCCTTAGTTAAAGCTTATTTTTGATTTCCATGTTTCTTAACATTGACTTTCTTGAATTTGGAATTAACAATGTAGATGGCTTCTGATCTCCTAAATCTCCTAAATCTAGGTGACATGGAATTTCTGAAGTACTATGTTAATATCATTTGACTTCTAAGTTTTAATGTCATGATTTCCTTCAGGATAATGTTATTTTATCCACTCACAAATAGCATGCATCTTACCCAAGGTATTTCAATAAGCTTTTTTATTTATATAATCCATATTGCATCCAAGCTTTTAAAAAGTTTTTGAATATCCTTTATTTCTCAAGAAAAAAAAATCTATTATTTCTGAGCTTTCATGGTTTTTCTCTTGTTCTTTTATTATAACCTCAGAATCATTTAGGTTATCCCCTTGCACTTTCCATTTTCTGAATTTGATTTGAGTCTGTATGTCAGGTGTTATCATTAAGGCTTGAAGCAGAATTACTGTGTAATATAATCAAGTCACCATTTAAAGAATTTTGTCATTCTTGGTTTTAAGTCATGGATAGCTGTGAAAATGTCAAGGGAGACAATTTAGAATTTGAAACTTTTCCTTTTATAAGTCTTTATTATTAAAATACCATCCAATGATGTGTTACAAAACTGAAGCAATGAGTTTTTCTGTGTCTGAAAAGAAGACAATGACTAAACTGCAACAGTGAGCATTATCAGTCACTGCATGATTAATGAAAGGTGTGTGGAAAAGGGCTTCACTCAGGGATTCACTGAGTAACACTGGAGCCAGTGGTTGTTCTGTGCCATAACAGCGAGTGCCAAGGTAATGGAAGTGTTAGTGAGTGGAGATATGATGAGTAAGTGTAGCCATGGACTGGAAGGAAAGTTATCCTTTTATTTTATACTTGTGCTTTTGTAAAACACGCAGAGACATATCCTCCTGCACCAGAAGTCCTTGACTGAAACATTGAGGATGGGGGACTTGATACCATACAGCTGCTCAAGCACAGTTAAAGAAACCATTCCTTGGTCCAAATATTCTTCTTTTCTTTCCTTCAGTCCCACTGATTTTTAAGTGGGCATAAATAGCAGTGATTATTTTGCCTAAAATCTGAGGGGTAATAGTTTGATTGTTTCTCTTGACTTTCCTTTGTGTCTGCTACTTAGATCTCTGTAAGAAGTCAAGTTGTCAGGGTGAAGTGGGCATCAGGAAGTGAGTGGCAAGTACGTGTCCCTCGCTTAGAGAAATGACAGTTCACATTTAGCTTGTGAGGATAGAAGCACCTCTTTGTCATCTGTAATTGCTTTTGCCCGAATGAGAGGTTCCCAGGTTCCAGAGGGCAAAATTTTGCAACAGGAGAGTGTTGAATGTGATTAATTTGCAGCATCGAGTGCTGGCAGTATATTGAGCAGGAGGCCTGAAGATAAAATGATGGGAAGTTAACCTGTTCTCCCAGCTGGGTTAGTCATGATGTGCGGGGATTAGGGGAGCCTTGATTGAGTTCAGTAATTAGGGTAACTTCACTTGCCTGAATGTCATTGTAGTGCAACTGCTACAGCTTTCCTTTTGAAAAGCTTTAAAAAAAAATTTGCTTTGTCTGTATTGATGGATCTGCAAAGTGGAGCTAAAAATATCAGCTATGCAATTTAAGAACATGTACTCTTTAAATGGTTTTTGAAACTGGATCTGTTTAACCTTCTGAAATATTTGCATTTCACAAGTTGTAGTAATACAGTTTCATAAACCAGTGCCCTTTTCAAATTACTGTAACAACACTGACTGCATAAAATTGCTTTTAATAATAGAGGAGATGCAT
Organism: Peucedramus taeniatus; assembly: GCA_013400575.1. Taxonomy (NCBI): domain Eukaryota; kingdom Metazoa; phylum Chordata; class Aves; order Passeriformes; family Fringillidae; genus Peucedramus; species Peucedramus taeniatus. The sequence goes on along the minus strand of WBNO01031746.1, from coordinate 17,081 downwards.
GAGCAAGAAGCTTGCATTTAAGAAATCTGCTTGTTTTTATTCTAAAAATTCTTTCCTAAATTAATAGATTATTTTTCCTGTGTCGGTTTTGTCACCTTCTCATAGAGTGCATGGACATACATAGTATTTTGAGCACAAGACTGGACAAACTAATGCAAATTGTTCATTCTAAATTGAAAAAAGCTTTAAAAAAATACAGATGACTAGTAAAGGGTGGCAGGTATAAATGTTATTTGTATTGATTATAACTGTCTTTGAGGTGGAGATGAGCTGTCTCATTAGATTTTCATCTGTGAATGCTGATGTATTGAAATTGAGGTCAGGATGTTTTTCTAAGAAGATTCTTGATGAAACTTTAGTCAGAAGGTTTCAGTAGTATCTAAAGTGTAACTTTTTATTCACAACTAGTGGAAGAGTCATTGTCCAGAAGGTCTGGTGACTGAGATGGATGTATGGTGTGGAAAAATTAGTTTCAGTTCTACTCGATTTATGAGGTTACGGATTTTTAAAAGCTTACATTTTCTGAATCTCGTGCATTATTTGGAGCCATGAAGCGGCAGTTTAAAATGGGTCTCTGTATATTATAAGAAAACAAACATTTCAATTTTTTTCTTCTATTACAGTATATAAATTTTATTTTTTTTCAGTGTCAGGATTTTGATTTATATGTCCCTTAGCTTAAATTTCAGTTTTGATCCTTCGGCCAACACATAAATACAATTTTCAAAACCTTTTTTTGAACCTTGACATAACATGCTAATTGGTTTGGGGTTTTTTGCAAGCTATGGTGCCAATGGTTTTTTTAAATAGAAACTCCTTTTATTGTTTCCTTCAGGAAAATGCAGATAAGTTTGTTTCTGTTTCAGTTTCAAGAGGGGCTTTTCATGTTGTGGTATATGTTAATTCTTAAGAAACAAAGTGGCAACCTTAAGTTGACCATTAATTCCAATTAACTAATAAGTTTGATTTTTTTCTTACAGGAGATGATCAGATGGAGAGAAAAGGTCAAGTTTTAATCCTTTTAGTGGAACAGGCTCTCAGTTTCCAGGACTACAAAGCAGCTAGTATGCATTGCCAGGAGCTCATGGCCACAGGTGAATAAATAAAGGATGCATGAGGTGATGGAGGTGGAAATCTGAGTTCTGACTTTTGTCTTACTGTGAGGTGTAGTACTTCAGATTGTTCCATTTCATTAAAATAGCAGTTACAGTTTGTTAGTGGAAGTGCACTAGCATTGAATAGAAATACAAACAGCAAATACTGCAAGGAATAAGTGTGTTCTGAGCTATTGGATGTGTAACCTCAGGGAGATTTTCTGTGCCTCTGGGAGCCACAATTTCTACTTCTTTCTACACTGTAGTCCTCTCAGACAGGTAAAACCTTGTGACTGCAGCTAGCAGGAGAGGGCAAGTCTTTTAGAAGTCTACCTTTCTATCAAAACTCTTAAGATATATTATATTTGTGCTATTAATATAATTTGTGTATGTGACAGTGTGAGTCGTGGTAAATGAAATACTTGTGTCAAGATACTAAGGAAGGTGAGATTTGTTTCTTTGGGTCTTTTTTTCTTCTTTGAGAATGACGGGGGAAAATTCAAGATGTATTGAGATTTTTTTAATATATCAAGTGATATATTTTATACTTTGTTTTTTTACAGCAACTCCAGTAAGGTGTTCACTATCATGCACTGAAATAAATGATGATTTTGTTATTGTAATATGTAAAAATATAGGATGCAAGCTTACAGATGCCTGTTTTATTGTTAGTTACAATATGATAAAAATTAGTCTTTTATGTATTTGGTCAGTCTAAAGTTGAGCTACATCTCTGTGTCGTGGAGCCTTTATGGCTCCTTTTTCAGGGGATGTTATGCCTTGACAAAAATACCACGTGCCCTCCTTTATCTCATCCAATAAAAATTGGGCAGCACCCTCCTTTCACTTGTGATAAGAGGTGTTTTTTGTGTTCCCTTGCAGGCTATTCTAAAAGCTGGGAAGTGTGCAGTCAGCTGGGGCAGTCAGAAGGCTACCAGGACCTGGGGATGCGCCAGGAGCTCATGGCCTTTGCTCTGACACACTGTCCCCCCTGCGCCATAGAGGCGCTGCTGGCAGTGAGCAGCTCATTGCAAACACAGGTACCTGGTTCTGGAGCTTCTTTCATGAAAGTTCAATGCCTACCAAAGTAAAAGGGACTTGGGCTCATTTTCAAGTTTGTTCCCTTAAGTTCTACCCTCCAGTATATCTATATTTGTTCTGCTCTACTCTTCTACTTTCACTGTTATATTTCAACAAATGAGGTTTCTTTCTAAGCAGTTTTGTGTGATGAGTTGGTTTCTCAAGTGGAAGTGCAGTTGTGTTCTCTGTGTTTAGTACTTTTAATTTCTTTATTGATTGCCTGATTTAAACATTTTATTTAAAATGTAATTGATGCAATTTAAAAATATTTTCCAGGTATTTGTACTTCGTAATGCAACTTCATTAAATGCCCACATAAATGTCTATTAAGGGTTTATTCTTTGATTTTTATGATCTTTACCCAATATTCAATGATATTAGTTTCTCACAGATTTCAATGATGTAATGGCTTTAACAACTACAAGAGTCTGTGTCTGAGCAGTCTCTATTAACTCTGCAATGACTGACTTGATAGAATCACATCTTAGGTGTTGAGCTGATCACAGTATATATGTGAGAACACATAATTGTGGCATTTAAATACAGCTTATGTCAAGGTGACATAGCAAAAGTTTTATTTGTAGTTGAAGGGCAGTAATATAGGTTGTCAAAATGTTAAATTTCTGTTCACTGTAATTGTGCCTTGGCCTACAGACCATGACTTGTTTGAGTTCATAATTGTCTTAGTTGTCTAAGAGTTCATAGTGTTCTTAGATTTATAATTGTGTAACAGAAATATCTTAGAGGTCTTTGGACACAGAATGAAGAATGGGGGAGAAGGGAGTCAGCAGGCATGCTGTAGCCCTATGTGCAGCCTGATTAAGGCAGCTGCAAGTGTGTAGCCTTTTCCTTAAAAAAATCCCCTGAATAGAGGTGTCTGTGGGAATACAGGCAACGTGTGAAGGTGGAAGTTCTGTGCAGAGCTTCTGCTCACAAGGCTGCTGTCCTGTGGAACATATGTCTTTGTGGAGTTGCCCAATGCCTCACAGTCTCAGTTCAGATATTGGATGTTGTCATGACATTTCTTTACACTGTACACCATGGTACATAAAGTTAAAAAAAATTTCTTAGATTGTGGGAAAAATAGTGCACAAAATTTATGGAGAAGAGAAGGTCATTTTGTCTAGCAACTGCAGCAGTGAGAGGATGTCAGGGATGCTGTGTTTTCTTCTTTGCATCTTCTCCTGCCCCCTTTTTTATCATGGAAGCCTTTACATCACAGTTCCTTGGGTTTCCTGTGAAATCAGTCATAATTCTTTCTATGGCTTATATGACTGGCAAAAGATGTTTTTGTTTACTTGTTTCATGTTTATAGATTCTTTATCAGGCTGTGAATTATCAGTTTCTGCCATCTGAAGGAGGTGAGAATTCAAGTATCTCTGGGCCTTCTTTGTTGATCAGTAAGGATACAGAGGTAAGTTTTAATGTGAATTTAAAAGTAATAATGACTTTGTTCTACATTACTCTGAAGAACAAAATTTGAGATTTTAGCAACATCTGTCTGCTTACTAGATAGAACAAGCAACATTAGACATGTAGTACTTTCTGTTTTCAGATTAAGTTTTGCTTCAGGTATACACAAGGTTTTGCTTGTGTATTTATACTTTGTTCTGATTTTTAGCTGCTTCTTCCTACAGTCTTAGCACCATTGAAAAAAAACAGAAACCCAGAGGCAGGAAGAGTGCATAAAAACCTACATTAAAATAGACATTTATATTGGTTTCTNTTTTTTTTTTTTTTTTTTATCTGTCCCAGTTTAAAAAACAACAATTTTAAACCTGAAATACATATTTAACCAAAAAAATGTTTTTAATTAACTTATTTTTCCCCTTAGTTCTGTGCATCATTGTTACTTTTTAATGTTCATACATTGCATGTGAAATTATTTTTATGTGTAAGATCAGAAGGAATATTGAGTGTTCCGCAGGCAGGACAACAGGAAACAAGTCTTCTGTTATTCTTTCTGCTTTTATGTCTATTATTTTATATCTTTATATGTACAATTGGAAGTACTTTTCTCTCTTTAAAGAAGACGTAATTATTTACCTATTTGTGAAAACAGGAATGTTTTTCACACTCTCTGAAGTGGAAAATTCTATATTTCCTTTATTCTTTTTTCTGTGTTTTGTTTAATAGGTGAGTTATAAATCTAGGGGTGAGGAGAGGGGATCAAAAGTCTTAAGAAATGTAGAACAGAAGAAATTAAAAGGGGGTGGTGAAAGAGGGAAGGAAACAAAAAAAGAGAAGGTTCATGTTGCATCGGGTGGCTTTTTGAGAAATTATGAGAGTTCCAGCCTCCTTGGAGAATATGTCCATATTTTGTGTATGGTTTTTATGTATGTACATGTGTATATGTGTGTATAAATACATATGTGCATGTATATGTATGTATATACCTGCATATTTAGACATACATGTAGATGTATGTATTTGCATATATATAAAATAAATGGCAGGAAGGTAAAATAGCACTATAAACAGTATTCAGAGGAAGAGGGCCAAACATTTTGTGTCTCCCAGAATCCTCAATATGAAGAACAGGTCTGTTTCACTGACACAAATGCATTTTATTTTCTGGAAATGCATAGATGCATCTCTCTGAGTGGGAGGTTATTAAGTAGATGTTAATAAAATTGATATGGGTGTGGATGCATATGTTTACAATATTTTAATGTCTATAAAAATTTGTCATGCATCACCTTTCATGTGCTGGTATTATATTGTGGCAGAACAATTAGACATGCATATAAATTATTCAGAAATTTATTCAACAGTTTATCAGAGTTGAGTAAACTCACTAATTAACTTCGCTATCATTTCAGTTTGCATATTGGAAGCAATTTTCATTATGCTGGAGAATTGACTTTCAAAAATTTCTCCAATATTGCTTTCATTTCCCCACCCCCCTTAGCTGTGGTTGATTGTCTCTAGAATTCGAAGTAGGTAGACAATTGACCTGGCAAGTTTGTATGTTGCTGCACTGAGGTGTACTTTCTTTTTCTTTAATAAGACTCCTTGGCATGTTGTATTTCAGACTGTTACACTAGGAAATTAAGTTCTGTATATTTGCTAATTCTTTCCTTTTGTTCTCTCCCACTTGACTTAATAGGGATTCATAGCTTTTTTCATTTCTTGGAATGACACAGGAGAAAACATAGCCAAAAATTTACTCACTGTATAACTTCTCCTTTGTTAGAAATCTGCTGTGTTAGAAAAGCAATATATTCAATAACTCAGTTTCTCTGACTTCACTGAACCCCATAACTGCAATCCCTGTAGTTAATTTAATTCCTTGTGCTTCATCTTCATTGTCTTGCACAGAATTTTAGTTTCTTTAAAGAGAAAAAAAAACAGTCTGGAAGATTTTTCTCCCTTTTTTTGTACTCCTTTCATTTTCACTTACATCCTGATTAACTTACAGAGTCCTTCTTTCAGGGAATTGACAAATACTGTTTTTTCTCCTCTACTGATAATCTTTTCAAATTGGTGCTTAAAGTTTTCTTATCTTTACTTGATTAAAGTCTATCATATGTGTGTTTAGGGATCCCTTTTTCTATAGCATTCAAAATACCTATCTGTAAGTATATCACTTTCACTTTTTAAACCTTTGGTGACCTTTTTCTATCCCTCTTACTTCTCTCTAGCATTGAATTATTAGTCTCCACTACAATTTCTTCCTTTATGTCAACCAACATCACCAGCTGGTCACACTTTTTCATCAGCTTTCTCTTGGTGAACTCTTCCCTAGAAATTTCTGATATAATTTCATTTTTATTCAGTTTTTTCTCAAAAATTTTTCCTCTTAAGCTTGCAGAAATCTTGATAGGAGCTGGCTATATACGTACAAAGACTGCTTGGAAATGGTTCATTTAATATTCCTGTCATGTTGACTTCAGCATAACTTTTCTCCAAGTTTTTGGTGGTCCTACTCTAAAAGAAATTAATGAATGCTGTGATAAACCTGCATAGCATTATTTGTAGAAGCTAATGCATTTGCACAAGCTTTGTGTCAGCTTGTCACTGTTGTTTGAACTCATGGAATCCATTTGAGAAGTTATGCTGTGGAAGCTATGATGATTCCAATGTACCAGACTGTTTTTAAGCAAAATGTTAAGTTTCACCAATCCTCATCCTTTTTACTTCCTCACCCTTTTCACTTGTGTGTGCTACAAATGCCTAAACAACTAATCTTGTGCTTCTCAACCAGAATATCTTGGTGAGAAGATTAAGCTCTTGATTAATGAAAAGCCTTTCAGAATATTAATTGTAAAATTATTAAATTCAAATAGAATGCTTAGACATTAGATGCTGTGTTGTGTATAAGTACAAAACAATATTAATCAGCTGCCTTGTAAGTGAGCTCTGAAATTGTTAAATCTGCATAATATTTAAATTATGTTTACATCTGTTATAAATCATTATTTTTTACATATCTGAATATGGAAGCGTAATTACTGTTACGTGACACATCAACCCAAGAGAAATTAAGTTTAAAGTCTTCTTGAAAAAGAACTCTTGATAGAAAAGCAGATGTATTTTCTAGAGAAATGAATATGTTCAAATTATAAGAATGATTTTCTTATAATTTGAACATATGTTCAGATTATAAGAATGATTTTCTTAAAGGCTTCTTAAGGAAAAGAAAATTTTTGATTAACAGAGCATTAGTGTCTTTGCTTTTCCAGTTTTCCCAAGTACTATATCTGGGAAAAGACAGGATCTCTTAGAACACTTGTTTACATTAAGTTGGTAGGTCACACATTGCTATCACAGCTGGTTAGAAATTATTAAAGAGTCATGTTCAGTTATGCTCTTGTCCTTTTGCTTCTGCTCCAAAATGTCTCTGTCAGATCTGCAGGTGTTGAGCAGCTGTCTTAATTACTGCTGTGTATCTCAGGCAATCATCAGAGCCTGTGTTTCAGCAGCTGAATCAAATGCATTGTATCTGCTTAAGGCTGGGTTACTTCTTTTTTTCTAGTGATGTTATGGCCCTAATAAGAGCCTGGACATTCAGTGACTCTTGAATATTAGTGTTGTCAACTTGAGCTGAATCTCTTCCATAGTCTCTCATTTAGGGTTTGATATATCATTGCAGGACTGGAGTTTTCACTTTGAGTGGTTCGTAGCTGCAACAGACATTGAAAAAAAATTAAAATCCCCGATGCAAAATCCTCCAAGGCACAAAAAAATACATGTAGATTCTACATGAATACTTATGTAAAAGAGACTATTTTAAATTCCTTTTTGGCAATGAAAGTACCAAAAAGGGAAAAGGAACCTAATGTGTGTGGCTCTGGTTTTGAACAGACTGTTCTACCTCATTTCATTTCCTTCATAGTATTGACATACAATGATTCTTAACATGTAAAGTGTATGCACTGTATGGTTTTTGCAAGTTTTGATTCTTGCCCCTTGACTAATTGTCATTGAAGACCAAAACCAATCCTAAAATCCATGTTTGTGTGGCTTGTCTGAAAAACAGCTGCCTTTGTTATTTGTCCTCCCATTACACTTAACCGAATTATAGCAGTGTATGTAGGAGCAAAGATGTGTGTGTGTATATATATATATGTATCTGTGTATATATATATATATATTTTAGCTATTATTTTAGAGTAACTTGATAATTCAGAATTTGTTGGTTGTCTTTTTCTATACCATTTAGATTCAAGCAGATTTTCAATCTGCTAATCTGGCTGCTATTTACTAAGTTGTTGCTGTTATTATTTTGATTTTAATCCAAAGTGCTTACTTTCTAAAGGATGTCAAAAAGAATTAATAGAAGAAAATAATTTCCCTCAAACAATACCCAGAACCCCCAAAATATAACTTCTCCCTAAAGATACAATTAAATGATATAATTAAAGTTGTTTTCTTGAGATGAGATCTCCAACCTTATTTAAGAAATAACTTATTCTGTGAGAGATTGATTTGAGATAGCAAAAAGTTGTAACCTTTAAGTGTTGCTGCTCCAGGGTAAAATGGCTTTTTAGAAAACAGAATTTCTATTTGTGCTGAAAAAACTCTAATTGCTTGTAAGAGTGAAATTATTTTTAAACAAGAATCAATAGAGTTTATCTGATAGCAGTAGTGCCATAAGCATCAACACCTGCATATGAGTTAGCTCATTGGTTTTCATACTGCTGAAGGAGGTTGATTTAAAGAAAAGTGTTTTGCTCAAATGCAGCTGACAACTTGGGTGAGGTGTTTTTTTCTCATTCTGTTTTGGTTTGATTTAGTTTTGGTTTATTTTTCCTTCATGAAAGATCAACTAGGTGTCTTGCAGCATCCACTTGAAGATGGTGGCAGAGAGGAATTTAGTATTCTGTATGTAACATTTAAAATAAATTACAAAAAGTTGTCTTACTAAGTACTTAAAGTGGTTTCTTTAAAAAGCACGTGAACAAGAAATTCTCCCCCCAGGCCACCAGACCTAGGATTTTCAGTTTATTTTAATTTTTCAGAGCAGCAAAAATTCTGACAGGCTGTACTTGGCATGCACTTTCTTAATTTGGGGGAGCAAGAGCCGAAATTCCCAGTTTAGCCAGTTGGTTCATTAGTGGTGCATCTGTGAAATGCACAGTGTGATTTCAGAAAAGATTAAAACAAATGCTAAAGGACTTAAGATGAACCTGCTACTTCAATGGTCAGCTTGAGGTAGTAATTTGCTGTACATAATAGTAAAAGGTACTAAAAGTAAGGTTTTCTACATGAAATTCTACCTTATTGAAGCTGGTACATTTTTCCTCTGAGTTTACAGTGGGATGTATTTCTCTTCAGCATAACTTGGCATCCTTTGGCTCTCATGTTTGAAGTTTTGTCATGAATTAGAAAGTTTTAAACTAATACTTCCCATGCAGTTATACAGGTAGAATTTTTCCATTTCAATATACTTCATTGTATGGGAAAATTAACATATGGCTGTTAAAGTTTGCTCTATGGAGAAAAGTATTTGTTTTTTGTTTTGAAAACAGTGTGTTTACCTCAGTGTGCTAATTATATTTTTATGACTAATGTGCACACATTGTATAGCATGCAATTAACACAAACCTTTGAGAACTGGAGCAGCACAGATCAGACAACATGGATGTTGTGGGTATTATTTCAATGCTTTACGTGAGGAAGAGCTGGTATAGAGGGCCCCATTTGTGGAACATGTCTCTACTTTTAAGAATGGAGTTATGTGTGAGTTCATACTAAGTGAAGGTATATATGCAGGTATTGCAGAAGCAGTTTTTGATTGAGAAAAGGTTGGGGTTCTTGTAGCCTTTTAGGCTGTCTGTATTAAGTATTTTGTGTGCCAGCTGCAGAATTTCAAAGCTTGATATTTTATCACTTGGTCTAGAGATGTATATTTACATCTCTACCATTTCTCCTATTGGGAATTCAACTTAATTAATGCTACCTCTGTAAAAATATGAGATTGTCTCTAGTAGCAGCTTTCTGGAATTATCGAAGATTAATTTAAGTATACTCAATCCTCACATTTGTAGAGAGGTGATTATTTTAGTGGAAACATTCAACATCTATGTAGAACATTGTCATTATAAACTTTGGAATTAAAACCAGTGCTGTCTGTCATAACTGAGTAAGGGGCCAAATGTTTTGATGATCACACTGTTTACTTCACAGTGAAACTCCTAAATCACTTTTAGTTTGTCTTCTATTTTTGACAGCTGCTTCCTGAATTAATGGTCATTAAAATGTGTTATTAATATCGTGTGCCTGAACTCTAATGCATTTGTTTGGCTTTAGGTCACTAACCTAATTGTAGCAGGAGTCTAACCCCTGCATTGTGTGTTGGATATGTCACAGGATGAAACCAGCGTCTCCTCTGGCCAGTCCGCTGATCTGTTGTACTGGACGACATCCAAAACCATGAAGGTGTTGTCCAGCACAACTCTGACTACCAAAGCCATGCTGCATGCTGTCAGTGATGGGCAGTGGTGGAAGAGATCCTTAACTTACCTGCGACCATTACATGTAAGGGATTGCTGATGTGTCCCCAGATGCTTACACATTTGTGATACATTAGTATAAAAACTCAGCTCCTTTGTAGAACCTGATAACTGAACCTTCAAATCAAAAAACAGACCACAGATATCATGGGACTGTTTGCAAGGAAATCCCAGTGAAGGAAGGGGTCTAAAGCTGTTATCTAGTCTGTTTTCTTAGCATAGTATAAAAAAGCCTAATTGAAATTTGGCAGAACTTTAAAACTTGGGGGAGCAAAGCACCCTAAAGCCTGCTCTTTAAATACTGTTATCTTGTATTCAAAGCTGTTCCTTTTCAGTTTCTCATTTCTACTTTCTCTATTTCAGTGACTTCTCTATAATGTTTGTGACACTATTTTCTCTGATACTACTTTTGAACATTATTTTCTTTCCTTTTTTAAGAATACTGGACTTCATTCAGAAATGGTTTATGTAAGATGATTCCTTTGTTGCTCCCCACTGAATTAAATGATCTTTTAATTTACAGTTGTTTCCCTTCAGCATAATGTTTACAGCATTTTTATGAGGTTTTTTACAACAAGGCTCAACTATACTTATTTTTCCCAGGGCCAAGAATTTGGAGATGTATTAAAAAGTGGGCCTGGAGAAAATGCTGCTGTGGAAAAACAAGGCTGTCATCCATTTTATGAGTCTCTAATTGATGATCCATATGTTGCAGAAGTAAGTTACAGTTACAGAAGTCTGTAGTTTTTTGTTGAGATCTTATAATCAAGTGAAAATACAAAGTTTTTGATTTTTTGTGTGACTAGAAATTCTGTGCCATAGTAGGAAAAAAATCCAGAATTAAACAAGGGAAAGGAAATGGAGGAACTAAGGTAAGCAGCTGCATATGATGCAAGTGATCCAAATAAAAATGCAGGTGTGGAGTGCATATGTCAGTTGTCTTTTTACTTCCAGTCTGAAGTCAGCTATGGAACATACCAGAACAATTCTTTGGAAAGCTTTGCGGAAGTGTTGCTGAGAACAGGGAAACTCGCAGAAACAAAGAGTGAAGGAAAAGACCTACTTCCAACTACAGAAGGTATGGACATATTGTATTTACCCACTCCATATACAGTAAATACAGAAGTATCTGTGGGTGGGTTAAGTGTGAGGAATTGCACAGAATGATCTGAAGCATTGTCTGGGTGTTTTGCATGAGTTGTGATCTGGTTCCTGTTTGTAGGAAGTTTTGTTAGAAGTAGCTGCAGAATTTTCAAGGGAATTGGTGACTTTGAAAGGAGTTGCTCAGTAAAGGCTAGAAAAATTAAACTTCTCTTTAAATAAACAGAAAGTGTTATTTGGGGGTTGGCTATGAATTGTTGAAGGTTTCCTGAATATTACCATGTACAGATAATGGGAATTTGTAAGCCAGTGTGAGTTACTTCTCTGTATGCCTGCATATTCAGTTGGTCAGATTCTGTGCCACTGTTTATCCAGGTTTCAGTATTGCAGGTTCATTGTAGTATTTTATTTGCCAATTAATGCTTAACTGCAGCTTCTGGAATCATCAGAACTTTTTGTCTTCGTCCAGAATGTTTGCACATTATGGGTTATATTTAATAATTTCTTAACTGAAACATTTGCACTTAAAAAAAAATACAAAAAAACCCTGTGGTTGTTTTATCTTTCCTTTTGGATGTCTTCTGCTGGTTTAAGAAATTAGCTGTTTAAATATTTACATGCTGTTGGTGTCTTTTCAATGAAGATAGATGTATTATACTTGGCTTGTGATAAATTCTGTCATGAAAATGAGCATATTAAATCACTTGCTATATGAAAAGTTTCAAGACAGGCTTTCTTCATAAGCCACACATTTACTCAAACTGTTTAATGAAAACCAGCATATTTGTTTTACAAGTATTTGATTCAGTAGTTTGAGATATGTGGTGTTTGTATAGATAACCTGTGTAGTTCTGATATAACACTGAATCAGAAAAGGTTAGCAACAGCTTGTATAAACAGGGTGTGTGCATATTTTGTTCTTTACATGCTCTCTTAATGCAAAAAAATCCTTTAAAGTCAGTACTTAAAATCTCATTTGTTGCATTAAAAAGTATTTATTCCTTCCTTAGGGAAAATTATTTAATTGGCAGATCTGTGGTAATAGTTCCTGCTCAAACTTGAATAATTGGAACTGATTGTTTACAATTCAGTGGCTGCTTTTGAGATGGAAATTTCAGTGTTGGGAACCTTTGCTTGAAGAGGAAAAGAAATTTTAGATTCTAGCTTCAGGTTTTGAGCATCTGTCTTCTTCCTCTTAAGTGTGCAGAATAAAATTTTTGCCATTTAGTACTTCTCTTCCACCACTTTTATTCTATAGTCAGAGTTTCACTTAAGAGTCCCTCCAGCTGTGCTCTGAAACAGAGTTCTGTTTTCCTCTGGAAAAATGGGCTGCGTTTATTCTGGACTCATCAGCCCTTCTGTGTATTAGGCCTTTTGGTAGTCAATAAACTGTTCTTAAACACAAGTATAGCATAGCTTTCTTTAAATAATTGGATTAATAATTTGGTGTTTGTGGTGTGTTCAGCCCTGTGTTAATGGTATTGGATCCCACCTCTTGCCCCTTAAAGCTCTGCTTTGTCAATTCTCATGGAAGTCTATATGATGAGTTAACACGTTCAGGATTGTGCAGATTGAAAATATACATATTGATAGCACACTGCTGAAGTTTAAGGAATCACAGAGATATGAATCCCACTTACCATTCTGCATTTTTATCATTTTCAGGCTTCCTGTATGTTTTCGGGAGGATTTTGCCATACAAAACTTGAATGCTGATATGAGGTGTCAGCTACTGCACTGTTCTAGTAACTGCAAGCATAGCAGATTTCAGCTGATTTTGCTGACAAGTTTGAATCCCAGCTGTTTGCTTCTAGCTGTATTCTAGGACAGTTCCAGCAGCAGGTTTCAGCTCCATCAAAAGAACTGAAGAACCTGGAGGGAGATGCAGTTTAGCAAAGAAATCTTCATTGTACTTGGCACTTTGTCTTAGGGGAGGCTGGAGTAAGCCTCAGACTTTGTTTACTATAGCAGTGCCATATGCAGTGTGAGAGACTGGCTAAACACCTTCCCCACAGACAGTGCATCATCACAGAATTATAGAATGGTTTGGGTTGGAAAAAATCTTAAAAATCATCTCATTCAACCCCTTGCCATGGGCAGGGATCACTTCCACTAGACCAGGTTACTCAGAGCCCCATCCATTCTGGTCTTGAAAACTTCTGTAATAAAACTCAAGATATTTTGCTGCTTTTGTGGATTTGGTAGTGTTATAAGCTTTGGACCTTGACTTTTCTTGTCCTTGCTATCTGGATGTATGTGGTAAACTGAGTATTTCCAAGTGAAATGGTAACTCTCATCTCCCTGGGTCCTGTAAAGCACTCCTTCCTCAGCTGTGAGCTGACAGTGCACCCAGACTTGGTGTGGCTGAGGCCATGTTGTGCATCTCTGTTTGATTGGGATTTTCTTTCTCCATAGGCCTTAGGGATTGGTCAGGAGGTTGAACATGCAATTTGAAATGATGGCTGTATATCCTTCTAACCAGATTAGGCACTAAACTCAGAGTAAACCCAAGACAGTCAGTCATACTTATTAATCCTCAGGGGTTTTAGAGCAAATAATACCTTAATGTTCCCCATCATTTTGTAGTTACTTGTAGATATGGCTGTTTAACTGCAGTATATACTTCTAGGTTTATTGAGATTTTATCATGGGCTAAATGAACAGTTGAAGACTCAGAGCAGTTTTTTGCATTTTTTTCAGAGAAAAATCCATAGAAAGTGAGTTGGAACTTTCTAGGTATTGAGAAATTCCAGTTTTCACAAATAAACAATTTTTTCGATACTTAACCTCTCAAACAGGCTTGTGGCATAAAGACCTGCACATGAAATGGAAGTATTTGTTAATCCAAAATATTTTTGTGTTTCCCTGAGAAAGTTGTGCTTGTGGGACAGCAGGGGGACAGCAGCATTGGCATTTTGTTTGTCACTGCCTCCCCTCCCTGGTTTGTCAACCCTGTATTGTCTAATCCCTTTGGCAAATTGCAGATTTGGCAGTGATTTGAAATGGCTTTAAGTTCCTGTAAATTTTGTGAAGATACATGACAGGACAGAATGGCATTCTGCTAATGTCTGGAGCCTGTGATTTGAACTCATCCCTCTTAGACTGCAGAGGATTCTTGTAGGGCTTCATTGGGAGACAGAAAGTTGTGTGAAATTATTTTTGCACACGCGTGTTTGTGTGTACGTAGAGTGGACATCTAAGTATGGATACATGAAAACCTCTCATGAACACACTATCATGCAGAAAATTTATTGAATCAGTACAGAGGACTTTTTTTTTCTTGGAAAGTATGACAGTAGAGGCAGTTCTTTCTTCTTACCTGCATGCTGGCAGTTGGGATGCCATTGTGTCACACTTCATGCAAAAGTGTGAAGAAAATAATGATGTTTTCTGGCCCTGTATTTGTGCTGTGTTCTTTGTAATTATTGCTATCCTAATGGTGAAGATCGTTTTTGCGAGTGTGTCAGTTCTCATGTTGGGGATGTTAAGTTGGAAGAGAACCCATCATTTATTGTGTATTCAAGTGGTTTTACTGACATTAATTCTCCAAAGAAAGGGAAAAGAGAGCAGAGCTGAAACTCTTCCTTCCTCCTTCCTTTTTTTTTTTTTTCTGTCTAACTAGAGGTGGTTGTAAGAATACATGAAGTAACTGCTTGTTATCAGAGGAGGAGCCAGCAATTTTCATCAAGATTTTAATATTAGATATTTCTAGAGTTCTTACTATCTTTGCTTGGACAGCATACAGGTTATTTGGAGTGCAGCAGAAATAATCTGTCAACAGCAAGAAGGTGTCTAAAACACAGTAAAAGCCATTTGAAGAATGAAGGATAGGTGCCGTTGGACAGGCTTATGTAGCAGCCTCTGTAATGACTTCTCACAGAAATTTAGTGCTTGTATCTGGCTGAGGGCCAGCATGTAAATCAACTTCAGGCTGATGGCAAATTAATGATAATCTTAAAATTGTAATTGGTCATTCAAGCCTTTTATAAGTCATTCTTTGGAACAAAGAATTCACTGGGGCAGTGCGTGTAAAGTAATGGGGTTTTTACCAGCATGCCCTGCAGAGGAGTTTATATAATGTGGGAATTAACAAATAGGTATTCGAGACTTCCTTGCAATGAACAAAGAGCTAAGTTGCTGGAAGATAGCTTCTTCCTATTGAAATAATATTGTTATTAATAAGATTAGTAATAATGTAATCTATAACAATGGAAACAACCCCTTCCCCCCAAGTTTGGTATCTGTAATGTAGGAAAAGTGGGTGATTTTTGTGTCAGTTTTACCAGAAGTATGTGTTTATAATCAGAGTACTTATCCTTTGATGCATTTATGTCAATTACTGTAGTACTGATACTTGTTTTCAGTATGTGGCAGAACCTTGTCGTGGTGTTTCTTATGATACTTGAGGTGTTTTGTTTTTATATTTAATTAAGGCAGAAATTTTTAATATGATTTGTTGTGTTCAGTGATAAGGGAGCTTGAGCTCAGGCTTGAAAAGAAGATATTTTGTACCATTCCTCTTCTTGATATCTTCGAACCCTTAGAACATTACATTACTTCCCTGATTTTACAAGCAAAATATTTACTTCTTGGAAATCAGTACAGGTGGCTTTTTTAAGCATCTGTTGCTGCGTAATCTCATTCTTCTTTGGTTAATGCATCAAACACTTTGCCTGGAAGTTGAGGTAAAGCTGTGCTGCAGTTTAATTATATATTATCTCTTTCTGGATTGCACTGATAAGTGTTTAATTAAGTATGTCTGGAGTGCTTCAAGCTAGTGTCTAATAAAATATAGTTGCCCTGAAAACATTTCATTTGCTAGCTCTCAAGGCCAAGTGAGTCAGTAATCCAAACTTTGTGTCTGTTCCCTCTGTGTTGCAGTTCTGCTACAACTGGCGAGTGATGCTTTACCAAGGGATGCAGCCTTGTCTCTTGCCTATCTACTTGCACTGCCACAGGTATGTTGATAGTAACTTTGTGTGTTTTTGCCAGGAAAGACTATTCATAGCAGAATTCAACTAGCACATTTCATTTCCTTAAGACTTTAAAATGTTAAGTATTCGAATTCATTTTAATACACATTTTTACAGATTGGTGCATATAAAGGAGAGTGAACAAATGCCATTGGATGGTCCATTGAGCATGGCACTGGAGAAAAGATACATTTTCTTACTTGAAATAGAAGTTGGGCCACCAGACTGACAATTCTAATATAACTCAGAAATGTGGATAATAACCTTGTGGTATAGAAGCAGCAATAGTGTAGTTGGAAGAACATTTTGGTTAGGTGTGTGTGCAAGGTGGAAAGGCCATCATAATGTAGAATTATCTTTATATGTGGAGATTGCTGATTTACTTCTGTGCCAGAAAAACAGAGCTATTTCTAAATGACAACAAGCAGCTTTTTAGAAAGTTTGTACACTTAATGTTGTATGCTTGCTAATTCTTTCATGTAAATTAATTCTCTTTTTCTTCTAGGTGGTAGATGCCAACAAATGCTTTGAAAAGCAATTACATTCTGCGTTATCTCTCCAGCTGGCAAGTTACTACTATAGCCTGCAGATCTATGCTCGTTTGGCACCATGTTTCAAGGACAAATGCCACCCTCTCTACAGGGTTAGTACTCTTTCCTTTTTAAAGCCACATTCATTAATGTTCAGCATAAAAGCTATTCTAAAAAGCCAGTACATGAGTTAAGCCTGTTAAGGAGCTGATCTGACTTACACTGTGAGCAGCCTGTTGTATTATGCATAATTATTCTTCTAGAGTGCTGTAAACAAACGAGTACTTCACAATTTGTGGAAGAGTTTTTGAAGCACAATATCAAGTATCATTTTTAGGTAACAGC
>WBNO01031745.1:0-153628 GCA_013400575.1 Peucedramus taeniatus | reverse complement strand
CCCAGCGCAGGCAGAGCTCCCGGGGGCTCCCTGCCCACCCCCGCCGCGGGGCTGCCAGGGACTGAGCGGCCCGGCGGGTCTTTAAACCCTTCACACACTTGGACGGTCCCTGGTGGGGATTTTTGCTCACCTCCACCCTGCGGGCGGGTCGGAGCCTGCGTGCCACATCATCAGCACAAGGAGCGTGCAGTACAGTTGTGTGTAAAGCCCTTGAGAAAGGAGGTTGTACTTTAGGGTCCCGCGGGCCGAGCCGGCAGCAGCTGGGGCTCATTACCGCTCTCTGGAGATTGTGTCCTGCAGGCAGGATGGGGCGGGGAGCCGTTCCCAGGCTCTAACTGGAGACACCTGGGAGCACCGTGTTCCACAACGCAGCTCAGGTGTGGAACACGTCCCTCCCACTGATCACGTTTGTAGCTGTGCTTGTTCAGCACTGGGAAGGTGATAGTGGAAGGTATTAAATATAGAATACAACATAAGACAAACTTCAGTAGCATCCATCTATTGATTAAAAATGACTGGTTTGCAAGAACCACCAGCAAAGAGGTGTGAAATCAAGTCTATTAATAGAGTGATCAGGTTCTGAATAAAACCCTCTCTTCCTGCAACACAGTGGCTTTCTGACATCTGCAAGAAGTCATTGCAGAGACACTGTTCCTTGCTGTGTTTCACATCTGTCCATCTGCATAGTTTACATTTTGCTATTTTCTGGCTCTTGAGGCTTAACTTTGTACCTAACAGTAATTCAATTTTTAATGCAAAACTGATCACCATTTCACAAAGACAATACCTCCATTAATTTTATTAACTTAGCTGAGCCTCCTTACCTTCAACTAGTCTGTGGAGGATTTTCCTTAATTTTCAAAGCATTGTGGGAAAAACAAAACCTGGCAGCAGGAGCACCAGAGGCAGTGCAGTCTTGATGTAAGGAGGGCACTTGTGGCAAGACCCCACAGATCTCTGCAGGTGAGAACACCCACCTGGCAGCTTCTCTGTGGAGCAGAAAAGGAAGCTGGGAGTGGGCTAAGCAGAGAGGGAATCCAAATTAGGCTTGGTGATGACCTGTGAAAGGTTTTGAGGTTAGTGAAAACTATATAGTTTTGATGTCCAGACAAACACTAGCAATGTAATTACTCAGGGGTTTTATTATTATTATTTTGTTGTATACAGGTTTTGACGTCTTTCAAATACATGTAAGAGGTTTCTGGTTACAGTGAGCTTATCCAGAAAGCAGCAGCTGTGATTTGAACTTGCAGGACATTTTTTAGAGTTACATCCACTTTATTGCACAAGACTTTGGTAAGAGGAAGTCTAGAATAGGACTTGTAAACAGTGAATTACTCAGAGCAGCTGCAGCAATCGCAGACTGTACTTTATTCTCAGTGTGATGTCGCCCTGGAAGTAGGGATGGAACTGTCACTTCCCAACCAGTGAGGAAAATTGGGTAGCAGCCTGCTCAGAAAGGTTGGTTTTGTAGGTAAGGATGGTAGGGAAATATTATTTTTGTGTTCTATCCCAGGAATTCAGCTGCATCTCATTAAGAGACCTTGGACTGGCCTATTTTTTGCCTGTCATTCAGAAAGATGCTGAAGGGAGAAGAGGATTTTTTAGGCACTGTTCATTAACCTTTCCCTGGGCAGCTGCAATCTGCCCTAACACAACTCTGTAGCTAGTGTAGCACTCAAACCAGGTGCTGAAAGAAGCTCCTCAGAACCATGTTTGTGAACTTGAAGCAATGTGACTCAGAGCAGCTACTGGTCAAAAAATCCAATTTAAGCTGATAGAGAGGTATGTTCACATACAGTGCTTGGGAAGAGGGAAAAGCTGTAATCTACAGGCAATTAGAGCCCTGTCACTTAGACTTTCTGGGTTAAAAAAGAACAGCTAACACTTTAACTCAAGGAGAATATTTAGATTCCTCAATGCTGCAGAGGATGGATGTTCCAAATACAGCAATACCTGAAAATGGCAAGCTCCTGGGGAGTGAGAAATGGAACAAAAATAGGGAAAAAACCCAGTCAATTTGGGACTATTACTGTAAGTGAGGAAGGGGTGAATACTCAGATAGATAATCCCAGTGAGCTGGGATGGAGCTAAGGTCTGGTCAGGCCAGATGCAGAAGGCTTTGAGGATTCTATTTTGTCCACAGCATGAGCTTCTCAGAGAAGTGGAAAGCTCTTTCCTTGTTCCTGACAGGATTCAGAGAAAGAAATCATGGCCTTTCAGTTGGCATTACTGTAAAGAAAAACCCACCTTCATGTGGCTGGTCATGGTGTCCTGTGGGATTCAGAGGTGGCTGGCTGGGTCAGGGATGTTCTCTTGGTAGACTGAAATGGCACTTTTGCTTCTTTAAAGTTAACAAGAACTTGGTCTGTGTGCCAGAGTTGGGGAGGTGGATAGGTCACCTCAACTTCAGTGTGCCTGTGTTTCCTCATTTTCCCTCAGCCTTGTCACTTTTCTGCTCAGCAAATGCTTAATGGGGGCAGGTGCCTTTTATACTGAGTGGGATATGAACCTCAAGAGCTCTAATGGGATGTGAGCTGATGCATTGAAGTACTGAACATTCTAGAACAGTTACAGTCTCTTTACAAAGAGGGAATGATCTCAAGGTAATTTCTAGCCTCAGATGTGAATCAGGGATCTGGAAGCTGAAATGAACAGTGCAGTGATGTGTTTATATAGAAGAAAATTCATTAGCTCAGGCTGGTAGTGTCATTTTAACTCATGGTTTAACAGGAGATACGATTAAAATCCAGATACTTTAAGGTTCTTGTATCTGCTGTTGGGTGAGATCACTCTGTGGTATTCTGCTAAAGCTTCTTATTCCCTAAGGAACAGAGTCATAACATAGAAATGCAGATGGCAGAGTGGCTGGATGTGCAGTCCTGGCTGCTGCACAGAGCAGGGGGATTCAGGAGTGTGTAACTCACCTGTGCTGGGTAAGGACAACTGCTGCAGGCAGGGGGGGTGGGATCCCTCTGCATCTCAGCCCCAGCATGGAAAAAATTCAGGACTGCACTCCTTTAAGTACTGAAGTGCTGCAGGTAGAACATGGACTTGTTCCCAGCTACATCATTTCCCTGAATGCAAACAGTTTTCAGTGCCTTCAGTTTTCTTAAAAACCTTTTACAAATCCTGTGTAGGGAAGTGGCTTTTTTCCAGCCTGGCCGTCACCCTGGATGCCTCTACACAAGTTCTGTGAGGTAATGAGGGAAACAGGAATTACTGAAGCCCCAATACCTGCAGACCTGACAGTGTTTGTCACTAGTTCCAAGTGCTAAAGCAGGAAGAAACCCTGCAGCTACTTTATATTACAATACAGTCCCAAAAAACCCATTTCTTTTCACTTCGCAAGACAGACACTGTGACATCAGCCACGCTCCCCTGCCTTCAGAAACAAAGTGAAACTCATTTATATTGTGTAACACAATGTTCCTGCTACAAGTTAGGTTTTAATACCTCATATTTTTAGGTGTTGTCTGGTTACTTGATGAAGCAGCTGAAACAGTTTCTAGTCTGACGTGAATTGTTGCTTTATGTATTTCTCTCTGGTATTTAAGGAGAACAGTTACAGTCTTTTCACATAAGCCCTTTTTTTTTCTGCCCCTGGCAATTCTGACAGGATGTGGAGTTTGAGATGTGGTCACAGCTTTCCAGCTGCCCCTGTACATGAGGTCTGACATTTTCTGTATTACTGTTATTTGTATGCACTGTCATTTTCTGTTTCCCTCCCTTTCTCTAAAACCAGGTGTGACCAATGAAGGGTGTTCAGTGAACTGTGCAGAGGAACATCTGTGTCTCTGCAAGGACAGAGGAGTTGGTTCAAAGCCTCATAATCTGCTCTAATAACTCAGAGTATTCACTCGGAACACATTATCACTTTGCAGCCAAAACTGTGATCTGGACATTGTTGGGTCTGTCTTACACCTATTTGTGAAATTCAGCTAAATTTTCTGAAATGCCAGTCTGGAAGAACCTAGATATGTCACTTAGCTGCTCCTCTCTTTTAAAAATACTTATCTAGACCACAGATAGAAGTATGAAACTTCCCAAAAACCTTAATAAAATCGGGTCATATAATTGTACAGATTTGGGGTTGGGGTTTTTTTTTCCAGTTTTTGGGGTCTATTTGAGCATTACCTATCTAGTTAATGTCAAAGTAGCAGAAAGTTTGGAATATCCTGTCTGTACCAGAAAGAAGGAAAAAATAAAAGCAAACAGTATTTTAACAGTGTGTTATTAGCACAAGGAACAAAACTAGATTAAGTTAATGCTCTTTTAAAACCTCTTTTTTAAAGTGTGGAATAAGTGACTGGTTCCTAGGCAATGAGCAGGCAAACCTTTTGACTTTCATTCATGTAAGCATGAGGTGTCTCAGAATCTTGGGGATTAAATACAAAATGGTATTTAAGGAGACATGCAGAGTATTAGGGTTTGAAAAATGTGAGCGATTAATGGAGCATTTCATTTAAAAGTACCTCTTACCATGTGGATGCTATGAGGGTTTTCAAAGCCACTGTCCTCTGAGTGTTGGCTCCTTGATCAGAAATGTGTCCTATTCTGGTGTATTGAGAGTTGCTCTTGGCATGGGAAGCAACGTGTTAAAGGTGCTTTTAAAATTCAGGCTTTTAACCTTTTATTTTGCCTTCTGAAGGGGCCTAAAGCCATACAGGCACACCAGCACAAGGTTGTACCTAAACTAATAAGAGGCAGAGAGGTGTTTTCATGGGAATGCTCATTAATCCCTCCTCAGTTTAACCTTACATTCACTGATCTAATCACACTCAGTGAGCTCCAGATAAGACAGGATATATCTCCTGCTTATCAGGTGTGTTGTCAGCCCTGGGTTTAAGGATCTGCATGATCACTGCCCCACAGTTTCTGTCTTACTGGAGGACAGGCAAGCAAAGCTCACTTGCTCAGAGCTGCAGGGAATGCAGGCACATTTGAGCTCAGGAGGTATTTTGGAACTGAGCTGGAGCAGCAGTACCATGGGAAACCTAGAGAACATCATCGTCTTGTGTTTAATTCCTACTGGTACAGAGCAGCAGCACTGCCAGCAGCAAAAGCCAAACCCCAGTGCTGGGTCACTGCATCTCTGCCACCAACCAGGAAACCCATGATGCAGAACCTCTGGGATAACTTTAGCATATGATAGAAGACTTCTCTGAAGTGCCATGAAATATAGTATTTAATATTGTATTTAAGCAATGTTCTTAAAGTTATTCCCCAACTTAAAAGGTAAATTATTACCTTTTTCAGGAAATCCAGTAGAGGAGACTTCGTATTTTCTGCTGATCGTCTGGTAAGTGAAGAATTTCTTGTTCTTGATATTGTACTTTGCAACTCTTCCATAAAATGGGTCTTTCAGAACAGAAGAATGGTAGTGTGACAGCAACTTTTCTACCCAAAGGAAATTGCAACGTGACCGCAACTTTCTGTACAGGGACTTCTGTTCACCATTTCATCTCAGCAGGTTCCAGAAACCATGGTGTTACCAGACATAGCTACTTGAGGACAGAGACCTGTAGTAATAAGAGAATTCTGTTCCAAAACAGATGCACAGAGGTTGCAGATAATTGAGTTTTAGTTTGAAGCAGCACTTTTGATCTTGTGAACAAAGCAGTACAATTTCTTACAGCCTAGATGTTACCAGTTGCTTGCTTGCAGAAGTGCCTCCTGGCACTTGCTGTGTATTAGATTATTAGCTCTGGGTGCATCCACATGGAGAATTTGTCTTTAGCTATATGGTGGTTACCGGCAGGGACAAAGCAGTTTGAAGTTTTCCCATGTTTTTGTAAGTCAGAACAAAGACTGCTGGGAGTGTAGCCTTTATCTCATCTAAATTGCAAGCTTAAAGAAAACCCCAGCACTTGTTACTACACACACGCTTGTGTCCACAAGGGTGTTTGCTCTTTGCAAATCTACTCTGCTTAACAGAGGGAAGTGCTTCTCCCTTTCCAGCATAGTCCAGAGACCATTCACAGTTACAGCCACAGCAGGCAGCTTTCCTGTAATGAGGCTAATCTTAATCCAGGATTGCTCAGGTTTAGATATGAGCACAGCCTAAGATTGTGACTGCGGTGCTGTTTATCTTCATGGCTTTCCACTTTCCCCCCTGCTTTCCCCTCTGCTTTCCCCCCTACTTTCCCCTTCTTGAGGATGTTTCCTGCATTCCAGTACCTTATTGTCAGTAATTGGTGTGAAGGACCTTTTTCTGTGTACCATCTCACCTCTCTTGGGTGTCCTGCCCTGTTCTGAGGCAAACACTGATTTTTTTCCCTCTGTCATTGCTGGAAACTGCAGATCCAAGCAATGAATTCAGGTCCTTGCACCAGTGTCCTCTATGGGCTGGCCAGCACAGCCAGAGAGCCTCTGTGTGCTGGTCCTGCAGCTCCTTGCCACAGAACTAGCTGCTCTGTTTTCCATTTTGTGGGAGGAATTTTGCACAAAAGAATATGTAGGACTCCCATTTTCTGAATATTTTTCCTAGGTGTGACAAAGAACAGTTATAATGTCATGTGGGATTTGGTCTCTACTAAACTTGGCAAGGTGCAAAAACTTATGACTTGCTTGTTTTGTACCCAGACACTTGTTTTGTACCCAGAGAGCAAACAGAGTTTGATGGCAAGAGGTAATACATGAAGAGAAGTGTGGGATTATAGGGGAAGAAAATACAGCTTGTTACAGTGAGGAAATGAGAGTGAAGTTAATCTTGCTCCTACCTTGGCAGCTGTTAATGGCAGTGTCTCCTGAGGTCACCAGAGGGAGAGGTCTTAAGGAGGGATTCTAAAGGTGATGGATTTCTGGTGGTGCAGTTTTTTCTTGTGGCAGTTTGTTTCACACAAAAGGGGATGACACAAAGGAAATGTTTGAAGATACTTGTGAGAAAAAGGAGTTAATGGGCAGTGGATGTTTGCAGAGAGTGTCTGAAAGCCGCTGCCAGGGCTGTGATCCTGAAGCTGAAAGAAGTGATGTTAAAGTCATGAGGAGGTGGAAGGACCAAGACAAACCTGTGTGGTGTTTGTGAAGGAGGAGAAGCAGCCCCTGGCATGGGAGACAGTCAGTCTTTATGGCTGCTGGTGGAACTGGGGACAGCTGGAAAACTCAGGGCAGGTGGTGGGAAGGGCACAGAGCTCCTCTCGGGGCAGGAGGCTCCCCCTGATCCCAGCACCCACATACTGGAAGCACTGAACTGGTGTCACAGATGCTGCTGCTTTGCAGCAGGAAGCACATTTTTGAGGGGGTGACTGGAGGCCTGAGGTGGAGCCATGAATTAATTTCTCAGCCCTACCAGCAGCTCCCTGTGTAACACTGACCAGGTCACTTCACCTTTCTGCCCTCCTGCCTCTTTCAGGGGTGAGCATTCAAAATGGTTTGAAATGCTGAGCTGCATAAGCTGCAAAGAGCTGTACAGTTGCAGAGGATGTTCTGCCTCCTCTTGAGCTTCCAAGAAAAGCCACACATAATGGGTATGGGGATTTTCTGCCTTGGGACCAAAGCTTTACTTCCTGTTTCATGTGGGGCTGTAATAACACTGGTTTTATCTTCTAAGCAATGGCAGCCACCTCTCTGGGAGAGGAGCAGCTGGTTCTTGGGGCATGAGAGAAAAGAGGAGGAAATTAATCCCTGAGTGTGGAGGTGGCAGGAAGCACAGTGCAAAAATAAATGTTTTATCAACACTGACAAGTTTACAAAGAATCCTTCCAGCCCCTGTGTAAAACACTGATAAGTGTAGGGAGATCACAGAGATTATTTGACCATAAGACCTTTGCTCTAAACTTTTGGCAGATTATGTGGAGCAATATCAGCACTACAGCAAGATGAAAAAAGCTTTTCTTCCAAATCTGGCAAATAGGTTGGCTCTTTTTTTTTTTTTTTTTTTAATTAAGTTCAAAAACATAAAATAAAATTGGGTACAAATGTCCCAGAAACTGACCACAACCTCTGAGTATGGCTGCCACAAACACAGCTCTAGGAAGAAAAAGTTGCATTAAAATGACTAAAAATACCTTGAAAGAGAGATTCTAATGTAATGGACCATTTCTAGGAGAGGCTGCTTGTGTGCCAGAAACTGGGGCAGAATGGAAGGACAGGAAAACCTTCCAGGCTGCCCTCTGGAATAAGAACTGCCTGAGGTGAGCAGTACACCTGCTCCATCCCAGGAGCATTGCCTCTCTCTCCATCCCATAGTGAATTTTGAATAATCAGTGATTTTTTTAGTTAAAGCTTTTGCTTGGCAGTAGGTTTCCTTGAGCAGTTCTGGCCTGTGAATCTTTGGCTCATGAACAGAGAGACTTGTCACATCTTTGATACCCAGAGCATCCTTCAGGACAATCATTCTGGGTTGCAGATGGATGTTTGATGCTTTGCAGGGCAGCACCAGGGGAGGGCTGGGGGGGCTCACAAGCTGCCCCTCCACCTGGACCATCCAAAAGTGCATGGATTGGCAGAGCACCACATGGAAACCAGAGCTGCCAGGGGCTGGGAGATGAAGGTGATAAAGAGATTCCTAGACCTGCAGACCTGTCTTTGGGCACTGGTGGTGTGTGTGCATTGCTACAGCTTCTGGGGCTGTCCTGGCAGCCCAGCTGCAGTTCAGTCTTAGAAACAGGGATGTGAAAATAGAGCCTGGCTGAGGGGGAACATCACCTTTCCCTCACCAGGATTTCCTGTCAGCAAATTAAGTTACATTGGTTCCTCACTCATCTGTTGAGAATTATACCACCTACCAGATGTAAATAAAAGTTTTATGATTGCTTATGAACCCCTCTCTTCTCTCAGTTTTGTATTGCAATGCCTTTGTTTGATTTGTGGACAAAACATAGGCCTCGCCCCCACAAAGGTCTCTAAATTCAGTCCCTAATTGCTGTTAAAGAGACCCTTTTAGACCCTTTGGCCTCACCAGTCTTTGTAACTACCACTGCCATGTAGTGCCTTATCTCCAGAGATAACAACCCCTTTGAGTTGACCCATCTCTTTGGTTCCACAGATCAGACTCGTGGTTGAAGAGGGACTGAATCAACTGCCCTACACAGAATGTACTGTGACCACTCCAACAGGTTTGTGGGAAATCACCCCTGGCCCGGGTAGGACTGGAAGTGGAACTGATATCAAAATACACAGAATTATTACAAGAGTTACAGAATATCCTGAGGTGGAAGGGACTGAGAGGATCATTGAGTCCAACTCCCTGCTCCTCAGAGAACTGCCTAAATCGGAACCCTGCAACATCCAGAGAGTCTTTGAACTCTGACAGACTTGGTGCCATGAGCACTTCCCTGGGGAGCTCTGAGTAGGGCAGAGTGACTGTCCTGGCTGTTTTAAAAAATTACAAGGCACGTAACTACACAACTGAGCAAAACAGTCGACACTGTCATTTCACTAAGGATTACAGTGGTCTTGCAAAACCATGCTGAAAATGTACCAGTGTATGTGCAAGATCAGTTCACCTGCCTACACCACAGCCTTGAATGAAAACTGATGACATTTCACATGCCCATTAAGGAAAAAGTACTTGGCACAAGCAGCTTTGCCTTGCCCGCCTAAATCTGGCCCTGCAGCTGGAGCCACCTGGGAGTAAGGACGAACAGGAGATGCAAAGTGGCTATGTTGGCACTAGAGAAAAGCATTGCAGGAGTTGTGTTTCCTGCTGTCAGCTATAAAGATCTGTAAGGTTACAGATCCTCAGGTGTGCAGTATAGTCAGGCAGCTGCTGAGTGCATCAGCAGGTTGGGGAACTGCTCAGCTCCACGGTGTGATCCACAGCACACCTGTGAGATGGGCACCAGCTGAGTCCTGTTCCCCCTGAGAACTCCACTTGCATTCCTGCAGGGTGACACTCCCACTATGCAGTAAAGCATTGGTGTGGCTTTAGTTACACTTAGAGAAATGATGGACTGCAAACCCTCAACTGTGGAAGCAGACAGAGTTCAGACACCCGCCCAGGAGCACCATCCCTTACCTGTGCTCCTTTTTCCATCAAACAGCAGTTGCTTCAGCTCTTGAGCATTGGTGTCACATCTGTTCCCATCAGTCAGTGACAGATCCAGGCCCATCTCCTCTCTGTTCAGAGAGAGCAGAAGGGAGCAGCCACTGAGCCTTGGTTTCTTTCCTCACAGGACACAAGTATGAAGGAGTCCGATTCGAAAAGGGAAACTGTGGGGTCAGCATCATGAGAAGTGGTAGGTGGTGCTGGCTGCTGAAGGACACACATTAAATGCTTTGGGAACCTGGAAGCAACTCCTTTCAAAGATGTGCAACAACAGGTTTACCCAAATTCTTTCTTGGGTGTCCTTGATAACAGAATGCCCAGGAATATCTCCCATTAACCTTTAAGGAGACAAATGGCTGGAACAGATCTCCTGTGGCTCTTCCCTGGCAGCTGTTCTCTGTGAGAGGCCAAGTGCCCTCCCCTGTTTCTCACTTGTGCCCAGAGCCAGGGCCCCACCCCAGCCACGCTCCGTGGGGCAGAGTCCCTGTTAGTGCCCAGTGCTGGGCAAACCTTTGGATCTGTGCTGGCAAACCCAGAGGCCCCACACTGCCCCACCCTCTGTCACTGCGATGTCCCCAAACCCCACCTGCCCCTTCTGACCTTTCCAGCTCTGTCCTGTGAGAGCTCAGCACAGCTGGGAACATCAAACCCAGGGCTCGGCAACACCGAGGAGACTCGGTTTGCTGAAAACAGAGGAAAAAGGGGAAGAGCTTCAGGTGTTTTTATGCTCAGAATTGTCCACCAGCACAGGGGTGGGACTCTTCCTTTGGGACTGTCCTTTGGGGACTGTTCATTTGGGGCTGTCCTTTTGGGGACTGTTTCTTTGGGACTGTTCCTTTGGGACTGTCTCTTTGGGGGCTGTTTGGGACCGTTCCTTTTGGGACTGTCTCTTTGGGGGCTGTTTGGGACTGTTCCTTTTGGGACTGTCCATCTGGGACTGTTCCTTTGGGACTGTCCCTTTGGGGGCTGTTTGGGACTGTTCCTTTGGGACTGTCCCTCTCCTGCAGCCCCTTGCCCCGAGCCCTTTCCCAGTGTCCCACCTGCTGCTGTGTCTGTGCTGCCCCTGCAGGGGAGGCGATGGAGCAGGGCCTGCGGGACTGCTGCCGCTCCATCCGCATCGGGAAGATCCTGATCCAGAGCGACGAGGAGACGCAGCGAGCCAAGGTGTACTACGCCAAGTTCCCCCCCGACATCTACAGGAGGAAAGTGCTGCTCATGTACCCGATCCTGAGTGAGTGTCTGCAGCCAGCACGGACAGCCGGGCTCCTCTGAGCGCTGAGCGCGGCACTCACTGAACACTTCACAATTTGGGGAAATGACTGCCTTTCCTGCTTGGCTTAGGTGGCAGAGGAGGGAATGGATCAGGCTGTGCCAGGACACGCATTACTCAGCTGCACCAGTGTGAATGCAGAGCAAATTGTTTGGGCACAGCTGCTTTTGGGAGAAAGGCTGAGATTAAGCCTGGATATAAATTTAATTATATGAATTTTGCCATGGGAAAAGACTCAAACAGTGTTTTTCTTATTCTATTATGAGACATTTCTAGATTAATATTATAAGGAGTTTGTTGGGATGAGGTTACTTGTCCACTCCAAGTTCTGCCATTAGGAGAACAAGAAGTACATGCAGAGGTGATGCCTTTCCAGTGGGAAAGGACAGAGTCACCATTCAGTCACACCAACCGTACTACAGGTATTCTCAGACAGCTTAGGACAAGTTCATCAACCAGGACAAAATCCCTGAACCCTCTCCCCCTCTTTGCCCTCTCAGGTACTGGGAACACGGTCATCGAGGCTGTCAAAGTGCTCGTGGAACACGGGGTCCAGCCCAGCGTCATCATCCTGCTCAGCCTCTTCTCCACACCTCACGGTGAGTGGGGGGGCACAGGAGTGAGCACAGCTGTGTCTGCTGGGGACAGGGACATCAGTCACACTTGGGACAAGCAGGGCAGAGCTGTGCCTCTGCCATGGCAGCATCGCTCTGCTCAGAGCAGGTTTGGGTTTTTTCGGCTGAATTGTAAGACAGAGCAAACAGTGCTGTGTTTGGTGTGGGCAGTGAGGAGGGGACTGAACGGCAAAACTGCAAATGGGAGTGTTCCTAAAAGCAGGAGTTTGCAGCACTGCCCGTCTGTGGCTCACAGAGCAGTGCCAGGCCAGCTGCTGGACCATGGAATGTGGGGGTTGGTCCAGCACCAGAACAACACAAGGAGTGGGAGCTGAATGGCGCTACAGAACTGGCCTGGCTGCAGGTTAAAGGTAAAAGGGGATCTAAATGAGGAACATTTGCTTCTCTGGGAGGAAAGAGGATCTTGTGTAGTGTGTTAGAAATTGGCCATGGCAGAAATCACTATCAAAAAACTCAGCTGAACTGCAGAGCAGCCTATAACCACTTTATTGGGAGTATGTGTGTGTGGGAAAGGCAGTTCCAAAGAAGAAAACCCCAAAAAAGCAATCCCTTGAAGTCAGGTGGTTTTCCTCATAGATGGTTAGCTAAGGCAGGAGCAGGAAGAGGAAACAGAAGCATAGAGCCTGACTTACTTTTGGAATGCTGCTGATCACAGTTTGACATGGGCTGAAGCACTGTAGTCATTATTGCCTCTGCTGTCTCTTCCAAGGTGCCAAATCCATCATCCAGGAATTCCCAGACATCACCATTTTAACTACAGAAGTGCATCCTGTTGCACCAACACACTTTGGACAGAAGTATTTTGGGACAGACTGACAGTCTTGGAACAACTGGATATGACTCTATGGCATTACAAGAGGTTTTTTTACATTTTATTACTATTGAGTTGGTTGAGGGCATGTTTAAAAACCTTTTTGGCCAACTAACTTAGGTTAGTGCTGGCCTGAACAGGGATCAGGTACAGTGACAAAGCACTCCGGTTACACGGTCAAGCATCTCCATGTTGGGGTTCTATGATTGCCACACTCTGCTTTAACCTATTTATTCTTCTCCAGCCTGTCCGTGGCCGCCTGCAAGAGCAAAATAAACCAACTAAACCCCAAGGGAGTGTCCTTCATTTCTAGGGTCACTTGGCATCACTCTAGCCACAGCCACTCCCAGTGCTTCCAAGTCTCAGGGTGCACTTGGATCTCAAGGTCCTCCTGAGCAGCCATGTGGATTCTTGGTCTTTGGCTGGTGCCCAAGAACCAAAGCTACAACTCTTGTAATTTTGTCCTGCAAACATTAGTCTCAAATAGTGAAACACCCCTGGTTGTCTTGCTTGAGGGTCCTGAGTCAAGAAGATTCCTGTTGCACCACAGGTGCAAACTGGGTGGGAACTGGGGGTGGGAGCAGCACTGCCTGTGGAAATTCTACACATACAGAACTTGGGAGTTGTAAGAGACAAAAACTTGTGGCTGGATCAGTCTCATCAACCCTTTAAATGACAGGAAAAGTGCAGCAAAAAGCTGGAACTTGATTTCTAGTCCTGTTCACAGAGCACCAGAGCCAGAAGACAAGTGTGGCCCTCAGGGCTCAGCAGCCTTTCCAAAGCCTCAGGGCACTCACTGTTTGGGGTCAACATTAAACATCAATTTGCAGCCAAATCCCTTCTTTCTTTAAATCCCTTGGCATCAAGTACACCATACCCAGTTTATCTCCCCTTACTGTAACTTTGGGGAAATCCATAAATACAATATAAACCATTATTATTTTAAAATATATCCATATTCTACCATTGCAGGATTAGGGAATGTTGTCTCAAGTAGTGTCTTTACCTCTCATCAGGTGAGTGGAGTGCTGAGATCTGGGCTGCCTGCACCAATGAATCTTTTTGTCACAGATAAAGAACCTTCCCTGTTCCAAGCAGTAATTCCAGTTAATTAAAGTTGTGTAACACTTCCAGAGAGGGAATGTTTAGCCCAAGCACAGGAAATAACCATTCACAAGTCTAATGAATTAGCCAAAAAATGGTTTTAATGCAGTCCTTGCCTGCAGTGCAGTATAAACCATAATAAAAAACAACAAAGCAGAACATACAGGATATTCAGCTGTAGAAACTGTACAAACACTTGGAAAATGCCAGTGAAACTCCACAGAGCATCAGCATAGCCAGAACATTGATCTGACAGTAAAAACAAGTATCCAAGGCTTTTGTAAAAACCCATTTGATATCAAAAGTCTCAATGCCAGCAGCAGCAGGTGCATTAAACTCCTGAACACAACACCCCAAAGGTGGGCAGCAATCCTGGTGTGACATTCCTTGGAAAATAATTACTTCCCACTGAATTAGCAGGGAGGGATGTTTATTAAGCCACCCGTTCTGACTGGAACAACTGCCAGCCCCAGGCCACGCTGGGTTCCTGAGAAGCAGCTGGATGCAGTTACAAACCACTCCAGGGATTGCTGCTGTGTCCCATTCTGTCAGCTCCATGGGGAATGGCAGTGCTAATCCTGCCCCAGAGGGAGCTCCCAAAGGGCTCCTCCTGACCCACAGCAGCCCCTGCAGTGGGATTCTGCTCCAGCCCCATTTTCCAGTGTGTGGAACCCCCTGGCTTTTCTGGGGAGTTAAACCCTCCTGATACATTGACAACACCACGGCTCTGCCATTCTCTGATCCTGAGATTTAGCTCAGTTCTATCTTTGAGGGACCCATTTGCACCACAAACAGCATTTTCAGATTAGGAGCAGCAATCTGAGCAGGCAGATAATAAATTTATAAAATAACAAGACCATTTCTACCTCCTGTGTTCCTAACCCAAAGTTCCCTGCTCCAGCAATGGATTTGGAATCACGCTGGAGTAGCTCTGTGAGTACAGCAGGAAGCTACTCCATAGTGTAGTCAATTCCAAAGAAGGATGGAGTTAAATCAGAACAGAGGAACCACAGTTCCACCTCCTCACGCCAACTCTCAGTCACAGCCTTGTCCCTCCCAGGGAAGGTCACCTGCACCAGCCCAGCAGTTCAGCAGCAGCATTCCAGATGCTGAGGGGGTTCTGGGACACATCCTGGAGGCTCCCGGATCCTCCAGAGAAGGGTGGGGGGAAATAATACACCAACACTTTCAGGGCTTCTGTTTCTCTTACAGAGGGAAGTGCTGAGAAGGGGGTTAGAAAGGAGAGGGGGAGGCTGATTTTGTTGGGTTTCAGGCTTCCCGTGGGATTTAGTCCAAGGTTTAACTCAAGGAAGTGCTTCAGGAAGTACTGAAACAGCAGGGAAGCCGTCAGGTGAGGAACCTGCGTGTTCCCAGGGCTGTCTGACACCAGCACTGGATGCAGGCAGGCATTTCTTTTCAAGCACAGCTGGAATAAGAAGCAGAGATGATCCCTTTGTCCTTTTTGTTGGATTTTTTGGGGGTTGTGTTTTCCCTCCCCCTTAACATAATTTCTTTTTTTAAAACAATGGCTGTTACCCACTAAAGTTTTACAAATGCTACTGTAAATCTTAAAACCTCATACAGAAAAAATAGTATTTTAAGGAGCATGCAGGCATGAGCAACTTACAGGCTTGTATGAAATGTAAACTTACATTTTATTTCACAAGGTTTACGTCCCAAACGGAAGCTGGAGAATGAAGAAATTAGGCTTTTAGGAAAGAGAAAATGCAGGAAGTGGGATCCTGCTCTAAGCAAAGCCAGCTGGGCCTGATGATGGGAACCACAAACCAATACCTGACAGAGAGTTTAATTACAAATAAAATACGTGACACAACTGCATAAAATGACACCTACTCACCTTCACAGTATCCAAAAAACCAGCACAAGCAGCTCAAAGCTGAAAATATTTAACCGTATGTTCAGGAGGAAGAGGGAAGACTCAAAGTGGGATGGAAAAAGGACAAGAGACTAAAATCCTGCAGCAGTGGGTGTGAGCTCAGTGTTTGTGACCAGGGCAGGGAATGCAGCACTAGGCAGGAAGAGCCCATGGCAGAGCCAGACCAGAGCCCCTCTGCCATGCAAACACCTTCAGTGAGCTGAATGATCTGATCCATTCAGAATGAGTTTAGGTTTTCTAAGTGTTCTGTAATAAAGCAGAAGCTGATAGAATTGGAAAAATATCAATAAAAGTGAGGTATTTTCAAGTACTATGGATCCATTTCAGAAATCTGTACCACGGGAGTCACTGAAATGAAAACGCGACCCTTCTGAGTTCATTAATTCTGGCTTAATAAACAAAGTCAGTAGTGGCTCCTTCCCCTGCTAATTAAACCCTTCCATGAGTGCCTCAGCTCTGCACAGAGTAACTGCTCAGCAGAGTAACTGCACAGAGAAACTGCTCAGTACATCATTCTTCATAGCTAAATTCAAGGAAAAAACAGTATTTTTCCCCTTGACATTTTACATTCATATCATATGACAGACTTTATGCATCAAGTTGTGCTTTCAGTCCAGACCAGCATCTAGAACTACAGAGCTGCAGCTGGTGTGGATTTTGCTGAATCCATTCCTGTTTGTCCCAGGAAGCAAACATTCATTGCATAGTATGATTTGGAAGCTTCCTGATTCTCATCAGTGACTGCACCCCACACACACTGGGTACAGCCTCCTCAAACATGCAGAACTGCTCCCTGCTTGAAGGAAAACAAGATTATCCTACTCCAAAAACTTCCAACTCAGCAAGAGAAACCTGCCAGTGCAGTGAGGGCTGCACAAGCCCTGGTTCCTAGGGCAGGACTTGCTGGCCAAGGGCTGGACTTAGGACAATTGCACACAGAGAAACATCAATATGATGCTCTGTCTGGGTTTTTGTACCTGAATGTAAATGGGAGAGAAAGGGGAGAGGTAAGGAGGTGGCTGTTAGTGCTCAGTTATTTTAGAGGATGAATCCAGGAATAGATGAATAACAATGGAGGCATCACAGTAAAGTCCAACAAAAGTGTTCCCTTCTTTCCCATGGTGACATCACCTGGAAAAGTTGCTCATAGCTGAGAAAGCTGTAGTGTAGATCCAGTGCTAAGCAGAGAAAACAGCCCCTGGAAGGGATTGAGACAGTTGCCTTGTGCCTCCACACTGCTCCAGGCTGGATTGGAACATCTTCAGCAACCCCTACAGTCACACAACTGACACCAGCACCAGAACTGAGACTCAAACCTTAACAGTTCTCCAGGTTCTCTGAATGGAACTGAATCTCCAGCACACACCCAGAGAGTGACTGGTGGCAACCCCAGCAGGGACATTTCAGCTGCTCCTGGCACACGGAGGGCTCAGGGCACACCTGGAATGCTGGGCCACCAGCACAGGCAGTGTGAGATACACACAGGGTGAGCTGGAGTCACTGGCCAGCTCCCAGAGCTGCAGTATCCTTGGTGTTGATGGGACTTAGTGGGATGAATCCCACTCCTGGAATGCTGGGATGGAGGGTGCAGGTAGGGCAGGTAGGGGAGAGGTTTGATGATACAGCCCTTACAGTCAGTGATGATGGTGGAGAGCCTCTGGATGAGGATAAGGGCATGGAAAACAAAGGAGGTGCTGTAGTGAGTTACCCCTGAAGAACCATTTGCAGGTTAAAAAAAACTATCACACACTGGGCTGAATATTCTCTCTTTTGTCACCTGCAGCAGTGATCACACCAGCCTGAGGAACTTCTGTTTTCCAGTGCATTTACTCAGCATAAAAAGGATAAAAGCCAGGGGTAAAATAAGGATATCACCTTAAATGAGCAGAAAGGAACAAAATGGACCTGCTCACTCAGACATGTGGGTTTTTCCCATTTTGTTCTGCCTCATTTTACACAACTTTTGGGTTTATTTCACATTTCATGAAGCTTTCCAGCATCTGATGTGTGGATATTGAGAAGTGGCTCTGAAGTGATAAACTTTTTACTGTTTCTACCTGGACAAGAGTTTGTTACAACCATGGAAGGCTGAGCTGCTTTGAAGGTAAGGGAAGAGATTACCATAATTAATTACAAGAAAAGTGACGGAATAAAAATTACTTGGAAACATTTAAAACCTTTTCTCAATCTGAGCTTGGTACCTGTGCCATCATAAAGATATCTGGCTTAGTATCAGAAGACAAAACCTGATTTTCAGTACTCTCTAATGAGCAGTGCAGCAGCAGGAGCAGGCAGGGGAGCTCCTGCACAGCTCTGCTGCTGCTGCCTGGCACAGAAATAACTCAAATAATGGCAGGGCTGTAACCAGAACCAAACCCAGGAAGGGCACAAGAACCTGCTCAGAAAACTCCTTGTAAATCCACACAAGCTCTGGAAAAATACACTTCAGCTGACAGCATGAAACAGAAAGTCACCAAATTACCTTCCTGGTTTTATATACAAGGAATTTAAAGTTTTTAAAGGCACAAAATAGCACCTCTGTAGGTGCTAAATTCTGGCTGTGTTTAGCTGCCATCATACTCTCAAGCTCCCCCTCCAGAGCACATTTTGCCAGGAACGAGGGGATTAATTCAGCTGCCACCTTGCATCACACACAGCACAAGGTCCAACACCAGATTTACATTAGAAATGCAGCTTTAGATTGACAGGAAAAACCCTTCCAGCTCTCAGCAGCCATTTGGTGACAGAGCCACTCAACAGATGGGGCTCAGGTGGCTGAAGCAGGAACATTTTCAGTGTTCAGGGCCACCCTGAGGAGAGACACAAACCCACAGGAGCCTGGGCCAGCCCACCTTGGCCCCTCACAACCAAATTCAGCAGTGAGACATCACAGAGAGGTCAGCACTGCCTGCTCCACACAAACTGCAGAGGCTGAGGGACAAAATTCCTGCCCACAGGGCACAGATCAGCCAGGAGTTAAACACCTTCTCTTAGGGAAGGAACCTCTGCAGGGCTCTCCAGGTTCACAAACATGTTCCCTGTGGCAGCAGCAGCAGAGGAACAGAGGAAAAAGGGGTTTAGTCTGTAGGCAAAGCCTCCATCACCAAACTCATTTATCAGCTCCTTTCTCCTGACATGCACAGCTGCTCCTGTAGTCACTGCCAACACCAGTGGCCTGATACACAAACACAAAAATGG
This sequence comes from Peucedramus taeniatus, assembly GCA_013400575.1. Lineage (NCBI taxonomy): Eukaryota > Metazoa > Chordata > Aves > Passeriformes > Fringillidae > Peucedramus > Peucedramus taeniatus. Next base: position 134,722 of record WBNO01031745.1, on the reverse strand, counting down.
GATAGAAAATGGTACTAAATGGTCTTAGAGGCATGCACCTAATTCAAACAAGAATGATGGACTGGGCTGAATCATGCAGATTAAAAAAAAGGACTCAGGTCTAGAAAAATATCCATAATCCAGCCAGCCAAGTCTCAGTTCCATTTCCCAGAACAAAACCAGGGATACACCTCTTTGACTGTAAATGCAGCAAAATGCAGAAACAAATCTGATCACCTCTTAGTGCAGAAACCCCTGAAGTGAGTCAGTGCACTGAACTGGGAAGAAGTTTGAAAAAATTCAATGTATCAATTGTGCCTTCAGCATTTTGGAGTTCAAGCCACCCCTGTGGAGTGTTAACTCCAAACACGACTCTTGGAGCCAAACTTTCAATGCACGTTTCAAATTTCCATCTTCTTTCCATGAACACACACATCTCCATCAAACGCTGATCCAGGAATGAGATGATATTTTAGCCCTAGGAATTAATGCAAACTGGACTGTCTGAAGTTCCTTTTTGCATTTCAGTAGCCTGCAAGTAGGATGCAAGAGCACTATAACCAAACTCAAAGAAAATAACACCCCCTAAAAAACGTTTTAAAAAAATCTTTGGCCACAATATTCTTGAATCTTGATACTGGCAATGTGAATATTTTATTTTCATTCACAGCTGCACATGTACATGTGCATGTTCAGCACTTTTGCTTTCAACACTTACATTCAGCTACCAATTTAGTGCCAGATTTAACTGTGTCTGTCTTGCATTGAGCTGAACTGACTCAGAATTTAAATACATTAGAAAATGCCACTTGTCAGAGAAGGTTGGAGAATCAGCCTCAAAATAAATAATCATCCCCAAGAATATTATGGCTTGGAAGAATTTCAAGAGCTCGAGTCCCTGATGTTTGCAAAATGAAAAGGCCTTTGGAAATGCACTCGCATTAACATTTTTACCCATTTTGAATAAAAAATATATAGTATTTATAAAATAAAGAGAGCAGGCCAAAGAAGATTGGCCACAATCACTCTGTAAAATTGTTCTGTTAACTCTGTAACTTAAATTTATAAAGCCTTGGGACATCTGGACAGCAGGATTCCTGGAGAAGCACTCTAGAATGCAGATTCCCATCAGATAATACTTCAGGATGTTTTCTCATCTTGAAGATCCACCTGTTTTCTGCCCCTCAAAACTGAAGTCCTTGCCAAGAGAAGGGATGTTGGCTCCTGAGAGGGAAGCTGAAATTTAAAGAAATACAAATGTGCAGCCATAGCACTGCTGTTATGAGGGATTGAGGGCTAATCTGGGCTTTGGGAGTAATTTTAAAGCCATGAAGAACAGGAAAATGCTGATTTTGCCTGCCCTGGTGGGATGCAGGATGCAGCCCTCACTGCTGACAGAAAAACACTTGGGTTTTTCTTAGTGGAACAAGGTAGACTCCTACAATGTGCCAGAAGCCCCCTGATAGCAGTGTGGAGGGGCCCTGTCTGCCAGGGGAGCCAGGCAGGGATTGCAGTGCTCTGCCACACCACAGTCATTGATTGCCTTGGAACTGAGAGGGGCAAACTCCACCTGGCAACTCCACCTCCTGCCAGTGGGACAGCACAGGATGCTCCTGGAATCTCGGTCAGTTCCATTCCCCTGGGGCAACAGGACACTGTGCCCTCCTCAATGTCTGCAGCTCCTGGGGCAGGATGTGTGCAGGGCATCTCTCCTGTTCTCCAGGTCAGAACAGGAGGCAGAGCAGGGAATGTTCTGGAAGCAGCACCTGCCCCAGCTGGTGTCAGCTGTTGTGGGACTCACCTTTTCCATGGGGAGAGAAAGCCTGGAGAAGAGTGACAGCTGATGTGACATTACAAGGCACTTCCTTGTATTCCCAGCTGCAACTTGGCTGTGCTCAGCTTCAGTTTAACACCTCACCTGCACCTTCCCACACCTCCCACGGATCCCAGAATTTCCATCTTGTCACTGTCCAAGTCAGTGCAAGGGCCCTTCCTGCCATGTTTTCCAGAGGAGCTGCAGGGTTGGTGTCCTCCCCTTCACAGAGTGCTGGTGGCTCTGGTGTCACCTGTGCCACACCCAGCCCAGGGCCTCTGAGAGCCTCTGCTTCCTCTCAGGGCCCCTGGAACAAGGGATTTCTGGGCAAGCTGGAGAAATATTTTTCTGCTAAAGCCCAAACCTGTTCAACATCACCTCCCCACTCCCTGCAGAGCAGTGGTTTTGAGGGAAATAGAGAAAGAAACACTGACCTTTCTGATCCAGCTTTACACCACTGTGTTTTCACACTGCTATGTCTCCCTTTCTATGGCAAGGGATGAGGTTTCACCAGAACCTGTGAAAACCAAATCACTTGGAGGTAAATAAATCTGGTTTTCTCACAGAGAATACATTTTTCACTAAGCATGGGATTGTGTTTTTAGGATAATTACAAACAAAAATAGACAACCATTTGTCAGAGAGAACTGAACAGCTGTTTTTAACTGAGATTACTCTATTATTGGCTTTATTTATTTCATAACCAAGTCACAAGCTTTAAAGCCACAAAGACAGATAAAGGTCTTGCAGTTTTAATGGAACATTTCAGGTCTTTCTTGTTAGACATTTTTACTGGTTTACCTCTGTTGTGTAAGAGAGAATCTGAATATTTCAGTTGAAAGGACCCACAGTCCTTTCTGGAAAGACCATCCAGTTCATCTGCCTGGAAATGTCAGTTATTTTATACGCACTATAAATTGGGAGACTTCATATAAGCTTCAGACCATAATCTGGGGTCTGATCTAGCCAAAAATCACCTCACTGCCACCATTTTCATATGGAAGAATTAATTATTTATTCAGAGAATTTCAAGTTTGTAAAAATTGGAAGCAGCTCTGACTCATACCTAAAGGAGTTATTTTAAGCATCATTAAAAATCCACAGAAATGCCATAGTTTGATATTTGTAAAGCAAATTTTGTTGGTTTTAAAACTCCGTTGTGTTACCTTGTCTAAGTACCAAAATGTATAGAACCAACCAGGGAGAGCAGGTAAATTTACTCTGGAAATAAAGCTGGACAAAGTATAAACCAGCTTCCTAAATGTATCCCTTCATGGATATCAGGTGTTTGCATGCCTGTTTTCACACACTTTCAGAGGATAAATACACTTTGAAAATCTCAATATTCTCCTTCTTGCAGGCACCACTTTACATCCCAAATAACTGTGCTCCATACAGCAACATTTACATGCAAATACTCTCAGTTTGTGGCAACTTCAGTTTCTCTAACCCTTGAAACACCCTCTAAGTTCATTCACTTGCAAGTAGAAAGTTGCTGAAACAAAAGAGTTGCTTCCAAAGCAGAGCTTATTTTTAGTCTGTGCTCATTAATCAAGTCCCAGCTGCTCAGGGACTTAACCAACACAGTTTTTTATTTTATTAACTCTTATAATTCATCTGCTGGCCACTGTAGGTCAGGACAACTAATTTCACTAATTTCTTACCCTGAGGCTCTTCATCTATTCCATCCTCTTCCCATTGCTCCTCATTTGTCAGGAGAGGGTTCCGAGCTTCACTCAAGGTTCTCATTGGGAAGAAATGTCCGTCCCCCTGGCTGCATGGAAAAAGCCAGAGAGGGACACTGCAAAAGCAGCAAGTGACTCTAAAAGATGACAATTTCTCTACATTTTTTTCTGCAAAGTTTTCTGTTGCCAGTATTTCCCATGTTTACTTAAAATCATCTTTATGCTTTGAAAAGCGAGGTTTATCTTTCATTTTGGTTCTCAATTTTTTCAAGGTCTCTGGAGTACAAAAGTTGAAACTTGTGGCCTGGAATCAAGTAATTTTTAGCAGAAGGTAAATGTGCTAATTTGATCAAGTAATTTGAATACAGAAAAAAAGCTTTGGAAAAATTAACTTGTGGACAGAAGTGACAGAGGAACTAAGGAAAACATTTGTGAAAAAGAAGCAATTAATAGGTATCAATTTATCCCACAGATTCTTCAGGGCAGAAATCTCACTTGTGTTTGACTGACACTCAATAGAAAATGGCCCCATTCTTACTGAAAGACACATAAAACTCCCACTTTCCTGTGACCTAAACCTGTACACAAAATGTGAAACACTGTAATTATATCAGCTTTTAGCACTTTAGCTTTTAGTAGGGCTACTCACCTAGAGGCAATAGGCAGCAACCAGAGCTTTTTTTCTTCCCCAAACACTTGCTGGAGATTCTTCACAAAGCCAAGATTGAATCCATTTTTATCTGGGCCATTTTGAAACACTGGAGCTGAGAAAGCCTCTGCAAACAGAGGCAATTTCAGTGGAAAAAAATGAAAATCAATGGCAAATACTCTGAAACAGAATTGTGCATCTTGTAACCATCTAAAGACAACGTGATTTAATGGATTATAGAGATACAGCACGACAAAGTTTCAAAATAATGGTCTTTCCCATTTTGCAAAGCCTGTAAAGACTTTCCAGATGAAGACAGGAATTTGGTTGTGCAACTGAACCTAGAGAACAGTCAAACCAACCCACAATGGGCTGTTTCATCCAGAGAATGTAGATAAAAGATCTTCCTGAGGGACTTGATGAAATTTAGAGGGTAAAAGTTTCTAGGTAAAAAACTGCAGAATGAAGTAGATTGGTGTTCAAGGCATATTCCAGAAGTAGCACTGCAGATTTTAATCACCTCATTCATTGTTACAATGAACAAGCACTGGGGACAAACAAATGCAAATAAACTGGTTTCTGGTGGGGCATAAAACTAAGAAAAGAAGGGAGAGAAGAACCTTGAGTGCCTTAGGAGCAGTTTGATCTCCCTTCTCAGCTGCTGCACAGGTCTGATGCTTTGGGATAGATGAGCTTCAGTGCCCCATGAAATGACTTTTGAAGTAAATAACTTGATAAAATCAGAATATTTGCTCACTCTTGATAGTGTCTGTTTTGTTACAAAACTTTATTCCAAAAGCTTTGAAAGTTGAACGTTTATCTGAGGAAAGGCAAGGAAATTTTGGCAAAATTATACTATTTTAGATGATAATTTTTTTGATTTTACAGTCACAACTTCTTTGCCTTTATCAGTAAAGATGGCCACTGTGTTTCTCAAGCACACCAAGCTGACTGGGATGCACCTCAGTAGAGGAATAAACCATTATTCCTGAGAAGCTGTACTCATTTCACAGCAAAAGTAGTTTTACATATGCATAACACTTTTATAATTGGACTTCCATGCTTTAAGGCTCTGGTTTCCCTAACAAAGCTTTTATCACACCAGCTAATAAATGCAGCTTATTTGCAGTGACAAATTTCTGCAGCTTGTATCAAGATCTTAAATCTTCCTCCCCTCATAAACCAGCAGGAACGTACAGAAATAGAACAAATGCCTTTTTTCTTCTCTTTTTTTCTTCTTACAGAACCCTTCGTGTGTCTTACTAGAAAGAAGAGACAGAAGAGCCTTACCCAGAGTGGATCTGTTCCTGCTGACGAGCCAGCAGTGGTAGCCAAACAGAAACATGAGGCTTACAAAGAACATGATCGCCACAAAGAGAAGGAAAAGGATGTGAAATTTGGAACGTCCATTGGTCAGCTCACCCTGGAAAGGAAAGCAACACAGAACAAGTGATAGGAACAAATTAAAGATGGAAATTATTTGTACTTAGAAATATAATTCTAAAACTCCTATTGGGAGTTCTCACACTTTTACAGACAAAAGTGAACATTACTATAGAGACGAATAAAGAGACGAATAAATGAATGTGGTTCATTTCCCCTCCTGTACCACAACACAAAGAGTGGGGGGTGTTATTAACCCTTGGTATGGCTCCAAACCCACCACAGCTGCCCAGGTGGACATAAGGAACACCGTGTACCTGTGGTAAATGAGCAGGCAGGAGCTCCTGAAACCCTGTTTAAGTTCTGCTGAGTTTCCTGTGCATACATTAAAATTCTGCATCTTGCTCAAGGTAAGCCCAGAGAAACTTGCCCTCCACACCTGCAGCTATTGGGGAGTGTTAGAACTGAGCACAGATGGATGGAGAACGCATAAAAGCCACGTGGGACATTCCAAGCAGAAGAAAGGCTCCTTTCCCTCTACAGCAGAAGAGCCAGGTGCCAGAGGTGCCCAGCAGTGACACAGGCAGGATCTGGGGACCGCCAGGGCTCAGGGCTGTGCCTTGCTGAGTGTGGGCAACAATTAGTGCACAGCAAAGGTACTTAAACACAAAACATACAGAGTTACTGAGCAGAGGGGACAGAAATAGATACCAAGGGCCAGTGTCTTACTGGAGCTGTCAGCTGGCCTTGCTTGCATAGAAACAATCAGCAATAACTGCATAAAAGCCTCCTTTGGGTCACTGTTTTTAAATCGAGAAAGGAGGCTTATGTGGGTTAGAAAACGAACAAGGCTTTTTGACCCGTTTTTCCTTTTCAATAAACATGTACAAATCATTGCCGGGATCTTACACATCAATGCCAAACTTTCCAAGGGAAACTTTCCATGCAAACGTAAGGGAAGGGATAGAACCTCTCTGCCAGAAAATAATCTACAGTCTGAAATTCCTTGCTTCTTGCTCTGTGCATTTTGGACATCTAACAGGAGGTGGACTCCCAAAGGGCCCAGGAAACACCTCCCAGGAAAATGCAGCCCCTCCACTGCCTGAGAGCAACAGAGCCCCGAGAGTCACTAAAGCCCACGAGACTGACAGGAGATGAAAAAGGAACCGGATTTCATGACTTACTGTCCAATACTTAATGAAATACTTGAAGACTGTTGCAGCAATATACAAGCAATACAACAAAGAATAGGCTAAGAACAGTAGAAAGAATTTGTAGTTAGAAAATCCAATGCAGTTATTCACCCTGGAGGACAAAAGCAAAGGTGAAATCAGGATTGGTGCAGCACACAGTGGTTGTAACACAAAGAGCACGATCAGTTTTGGGGGTTTGAAACCCCTGGATCACACAACCGAATTTGCCAACGAGCAGCTCCCCTTAGTGGCCGAAAAGGAACAGAACCGATGGCTCTGCTTTTCACTCCAGCCCTTCCTGTGGGCCAAGGAGAAGCACAGCTCAGATTTTTGGAATTCTTTTACGGTTGGTACCACAGGTAAATGGGTCACAGATGCAGGAGCTCGTTCCTCCTGACTGGGTCTTGTCTGCCAAGGAAATCAGAGCTGGGAGTCCTGTGCTACCTTTATTCCTTTGCAAACCTCAGGAACCACCTCACCCCTGCCTGTTTGTTTACATACAGCCCAATTAACCCCACACCTGGTTAGAATTCTCCATGCACAGGACAACTCTAGAAAGGAACACGGGGGTGTACAGAAGTCCCCAGTGGGTGTTTGTGTCAGAACTCAGGTTTGGAAAATCCTCTACAATTTTGATCACCAGGAAGGTTCAGGTAGGGAAATGCTTGTGTCGTTTCTGAATTCTTAAATCTTCCTTTTTTTCTTTAAAAAAAGGAGGAATTTAAGAAATTTAGTGGCAGCAATTCTGAAAGGTGTAAAGTTCAATTATTCCATGCAGCTTTCTGCACAGACTGTCTCTGACCAGCATCAGTCCAGAAACAATCCATGTGCAAATGTTATTGGAAGCACCCCAAGTGCAGCCAAAATACTGAGAGAGCCCAAAGGAAAGGCTAAGCTGGAGTTCCTTTCAAATTTGAATAATAGTTAATGAGTGAATTAGCAGTTGGGGTTTAAATTTTATCAATATAATAGCATTTTTACACATGGGTTATGGAGCGAACATGAATGGTTTGTTAAAATTTAATTTCAGGCAATTTCAAAGTGCAATTATTTTATAAGTTTCCCAAACTAAAGAGATGGATGGCCTAAGATGTGAGAAGCATAGACATAAGAGGCATACAGAAATATATCTAAGTAGCCTTTCCTTTCAGAAAACCACAAACCAGTATTGAGGACATACCATGGGCAGTGATGATCCATTTTTAGCACACACCTGCAAAAGGACAGAAAAGAAAAATGGAAGATTTTTAATTGGTACTTCATTACCAATTGCAGATCAACAACAAAACTTTGATTTTTGTGAGGTTTATACACAATAGATACTCAAAATGATGCTGTCTCTAAGTTTTTTAAGGTAGATATAATTTTAAGATGGAACATTTCTTAGTGTTTGAAGACCAACTAATGTCCTTGGTCCTTGTATAGACATAGACATGAGAATGATTTCTGCCCTAGAGCACTGCTGCAACAGAGACTCTGAGGAACCTTTTTGTGTAGAAAGACCCATGAAGGAGTAGCCCACTCACAAAACCTTGTGGTGACTGCACTTGGGTGAAGGACAACCCATGACTTACATGGCACAAACAGAGCAATGGTGACAACGATCAGGTTTGATCAGCTGGCATCTGTCACAGAACCGAATCCCTGGAATTAGAGACAAATTAACACAAAACAATGGAAAAGTGCTCTTTTTTTCAGATATTTGTTGATACTGTGCTCATTTCCTAACTATTCTTTTTCTTTCCTCTATTACTTCAGCAGGTGACCTGGTGTTTGCTGCAGGTCACTATCAGGTAAATGACACTCATAATTCTGATGGAGACTTGCAGATGGGGTAACAATCAGTGAAAGCATAAAATCATAGAACCACGGAATGCTTTGGTTTGGCAGGGACTCCAAAGTTCATCTCATTCCACCCCCTGCCATGGGCAGGGACACCTCCCACTGTCCCAGGTTGCTTCAAGCCCTGTCCAACCTGGCCTTGGACACTGCCAGGGATCCAGGGGCAGCCACAGCTTCTCTATGCCAGGGCCTCCCCATCCTCACAGGAAAGAATTCCTCCCTAACATCTATCCCAAACATACTCTAAACCATACAGCCACCTTAAAAGTGACAAACCAAAGCTGTATGCTTGCATCCACATTTATTAAGACCACCTATACTTAATTTTGATAATTCCCTATTTAGTCCAGTTCTCTGTTTCAAAATTCTTTGGCTTGCCTGACAGAAACGAGCAGGTCAGAGCCTCCAATATGAACACAGATTTCTTTAAGCTGCGAAGGGAGTGCAGCAGGCATTTAATCCCTGAACACAGTCCAGAAAACTGGTCACAGAAGTATGTCCTGCATCCCTAAGCCAGACTCCATTTTAAATAAAAAATACGGCAGATTTGATTGTTCTATTGCTGTTTCTAAATACAGACACCACATGTGGGCTTTTGGACTGCAAATCCAGAGGGTAGCATCTTGCTTCTCAAAGGCAGCACCTGGAACTGCACTGAATTAGAGGGTTCAAGGCTTTTTTTGTTTTCCCTGAGAGCAAGGGAGAGCGGGAGTCAGTGGGTGCCTGGGAATGCTGTTGGTCAGCAGGATCCCCAGCCTGTGCTGCTGAGGTGTGTGTGGGTGGATGTGGGCTCCGTGCTGAGCTGACCTCCATTCCCTGTCCTGGTGTACACCGGCAGCTTCCTGGCGATCTCGGCGAGGATCTGCCGCTGCACCTCGGGCCTCTCCTCGTTCTCGTAGCGCTCCTGGTCAGCGTAGGACATGTGGAACTGCAAGCAGAAGGCACCAGAGGAGCAGTCACCCACGGGCAGCACAGAGCATTGCAAATACAGGTGAGCTTGGAAACGTTTTTACCTCCCACTCCTGACATTAATGCAGTGGGAAAATGTGGTTGTTAAGAAGACAAAGGGAGGTAGTGAGTGTTGAGAGCCAGAATACTGAGAGACACATCAATAAGAAATGAAAAAGTGAAATTAAGGCTCGTAAAACAATTTACTAGAATTGCTTCCTCTTGCTGCTGAATACCATTACTCACCTTTATAACACATTCAGCACCTCTCTAGTGAGCAACAACCTTTATATTTTTAAATTTTTAAAACTGGGATTAGTTGTTATTCATAAATTTACATTCTTGTAAGCAGAATCAGAGCAAAGCTGAGTATATTTGGAATGCCACACAAATATTGACCTCATTTTGTTGCCTCTGAGTGTTTTATTAGTATTTCATAGAGAGGTAAAACAAAATGTGAAAAAAAATGTAAATCTACTAATCCAAGCAACATGACAAAATATTTGGTTGAAAAGAATTAAGACACATTTGCCTCTGACTCTTCTCTTCAGATCAACCAGACTGAAGGATTTTTGAGTTTTCTTTAACATCTGTGCTTCTGTTTTGCAAGGAATGAAAGGTGTTGGCTCTCTTACCTTTTTGCCTGGTTGTATAGGGAGAGTGAAAACAGACTTCCAATATGTCCACACAAAGAGCACAAAGAGAATATGGAATACTACAAGATAGGCCACTAAAAACAAAACGAGAAAAGAAAAAAACAGAAACAGAGCAATGACTTCTTAAGCAAAGGTTTCATCCGTGATGGGCATAATTCAATTTTTTCACAACAATGTAAAAAAAAAAAAGAAGAAAGGAAAAGACAGATGTCCATCCAGTACCACCCATTACTGCAGTCCAGTTAACCTTATGGCTCAGGGTCAGCAGCATCTAGAGCTCAGGAGTGACCAATCTCAGAGCCTCCCCTGCTTCACCTGATCCCATTCCATGGGTGAGGAATATGCAGCTGTCAGAGAATTGTCCCACAGGGCCAGGTGACAAACCCATATCCCTGGGAATGACAGGAGTCCTGTCTCTTCCCCACATCCCAGGCACGAGCCCAGCAGAATTGGCTGGTGCTGAGCAGTGTAAAGGCGAATTTTGCACCTCCCAGTATGGGGGTTCAGTTGCTACTAAAAGCAGTAGGAAGCAGAGTGTGCACTGTCCACCCCTGCACCACATTCTTCTTGTGAGAGCTGAGAGAAACAATATGAGCTTTACATCACTAGAAAAAGCCACATTTTTATTAAACATCTTTTACATTTGCCACGGTTGATACGATAAATCAGGAAAACTTCCCTCAAATTGAGCAAAATAGGGCTTGTGATTACTGAGGAAGAACTGCAAACCAGCCCATGTTAGAACAGTCTTAGTTCAACGTGCAAACCTGATTCCAGAGCCTTTAGTATTAGCAGGCATTCCATGAACAGGGAGCCAAAGGAGTTGTCCTTTAGTTGCACAGACTATTTGCCATTTCTTTAACATTCAACTCATTAAGACATTATCAAGTTACAAGATAGTTTTATTTAAACACATCATTTCATTGCAACAACAATCTTGTTTCCCCATTTCATTTAAGCTTCAAATTTTAGAAAATAAGATTAACTAGTTGGAAAGAGAAATCTAAAATTCAAACACTTCTTAACTATGTCAAAACACTTGTTTTCCTGTGTGAAAATTGGTAAAAAAGTCCAAATGCATCAGTGAGACTTTCTAATGAGACAGCAAATGACGGGACACATCTCACAAGGATGTGATGGACTGTGGGAAGGAGCTGTGAATCACAGCTAAGTCATTCTCATGCTCCAAGCTGGTTTGAGATGTTATCCTCACACTACAGGTGTAGCTGAGCCATTTTTAATTAACATGGAAGGAGATATATCTTGCAACAGGTTTAATTTTGTTGATCAGCTTAGCAGCACATTAGAGGAAGCTGACCTGGAGATGCACTAACAGATTAGGCAACCATTAACTTTCTTCTGCTGAGTAGTCATTAACATCCTGCTTTCTGCAGTTTCTCTGTAGCAATTTCAAACATTAGAACTGCTCTATAGGGGAAAGAGAATTTACTGGATGCAGCAATCTGGAGGATCTTTAAATGTCAGCTGGCACTGCTCTTCATGGAACAGCTTACACTACACCTACTTTTGTCCTTCATAACTCCTGAAGAAGAAAGTCACCAAGAGAACACCTGGATTAGCCAAAAGAATCCAAAGCACCTCCATAAAAGAAGGAGAAAAATATTAAAATAGCCACTGACACCTTATTCTTAGAACATGGCCATTACCTCCACCAACACACCGGTCTGAAGAGTGTCATTGAGCAATCCTACTGTGTTGTGACTCAGGATCTGTTACTGGGCACCAGAACTGAGAGAGAAAGCTTATCAAAAATAGCTTTCACTGAAAGATCAAACAGAACAGTGAAAAAAGCCAGGTGGGTTGCAGATGGGAACTAGTATTTTCTGTTTGGCTTGTAAAATCAGCTCTGGAAATGTGAAAGGGAAAGGGAGAAGGGACGTGTGGGTGTGCACAGACACACACAGCTTCTCCTGAAAGAGCTGGAGGGATCAGAGCCTTTCCATGTTCTGCCCAGACTGTGACTAAACAGAGCATTTCCCAGTGCACCCAGGAGGTGTAGCATGCTGAATACCTCAGGAGGGTGCAGTTACAGGAAGGAAACACTGAAAGAGGATGTACCTTTACAAAAGTGACAGCAAATATTTCTGATATTTCAGCCACAACATTTGTGAGTCCTTTTACATGAAGATTGAATGGCAAATAATAAATTATCACACGTACCTTTCTCCACAGGGTTGCTCACAGTCACTGGAAAAGAAAAAAAAAAAAGCGTCCACAGAGGAAATATGAATCCAGAGAAGTTTGTGACAATTAACATTTCTATGTGAAATACAGCCATTTTAGTAAAAATGTTCAAATTCAAGAGGCAAAGAGAAAACCCACAGTTCAGCATGAAACCAAAAGCATCCATAACAACTCTTCTTCACTCACGCAGACACCCACAGCAAGATGTTCACTGTTACTTGTGCTGTGTCTTCCCTGCTGATAAAATATATCCTGTATATTTTGCATTAGAAATATGATAAAAGCAATCCTCTGGTGACAGTGAGAAGATCACCAGGGCTCCACTAGCACCTGTCCAACCTGCATCTCTCTGCATTTACCACATACTTGAAGCTGCTTTCTACTGGTCTCCAGGTGATCTTGACCCTGCACTCTAAGCACTGTCCCAAAGCACTTCTGCATCAGCAGGATTAAAAAGTCATAAATTTCTCAGCTTTGGCCAAGTCAACAACTGCAGTGACTTCATTGTTTTTACACTACCTACCAGCAGAGATTTTACAACCCCTTCTTACTCCACCATAATGAGAGAAAAGCCCCCAATAATGGAAGCCCTCTGAGCAACCAGCAAAAGGCACATTGTTCAATGCCTTCTTGTAGCGACTATTTGAAAATCCATCCACTATCTTAAAAGCCAGCATCCAAGTCTAACATAAGAGACAAGGACAGCTTTCTTGAAGTGAAAACACAGAGTTCTGTGATGTTTTGATAGAGCACTGCTTGGAAGACAAAGCTCTGTGACACACAGCAATGTAGATGAAAAAAGAAACACAATCTTTGCTGTGTCTCTACCCACTCAATTTCAGGTAAACAAGAGTGTTAGGAAAACTTCAGTTTTTCCTTTGGTTTGCTGCCAATCAAGCTATGATGAGCTTTTCACAAGCACTGCCTGGCTTCCTCCTGACCACACCTGCAGCAAGGCCTGGCTAAGGATTTACCTGAGACAAGAGCACAAACACAATGGTATAAAAGGTTCTGTGGCAGGATCATTGTCACCGTGGCAGCAACCACCTGCCAAACAAGAACTGAGGCCTCCTCCTGTGACTCACTGGCCACCCCAGCACTGAGAGCTCAAAGCCAGCATCAGGAGAAGCCTCCCAGACATCACCCCCACAGCACTTCCAGCGCTCAGCACAGCTGAAAATGCAAACCAAGACTCCAGACAAAGCATTCCTATTCACAGGCTCCCAGCAGCTGAGAAGAGGCAGCCAGCTCAGCAAGCCTTGCTGTGTTAGAAACGTGGAGAGAGACAACGTCCTGCTAGGCAAGTAACAGCACAGGCCAACAGTGCATGCTCAAACCCTGAAATAATTCAGTCAACTTCTGCATAGATAAACTCCTCCACACACAAACAAAATAAATGAGAGAGAAATGGGACAAAAAAACCAGGTGCGTGTGGGCAAATGAATAAATTTAAGCTGTGAATTTAAGCACAGTGAGCTGAGCTCCTGCCAGCTGAACCAGCACTTGCAGAGCAACACAGCTCCAATCCAAACCTCACTCAAATCACCTGAGCCTCCTCCAGCAGCTGCACTGAGACCTGGGATCAGCCTGTGTTCAGTGTTACTGAATTTGCACAGCACATTTCAGAAGACTGACAGCGTTTCAGGAAAATACTCCACATTTTTTGTCACATGTTCTAATGACAGTTACATGCACCTAAGAGATATCATCCTGTGTGAATTCTTGAAACAGCCCACAGTCTCAGAGATGGGATAAATGTGATGAAGTGTTTGGGGGCTTTGCCAAGCTGCTGATTGAAACAGACCAAAGAAGCTGCATTTCATTCTAGTTCCCATCCAGAGAAAACCAGCAGGTCTCACTGCACTGCCAACCCTAACAAACACCTGATTTTTGTTTGCTGTGCAGCACCAGAAGGCAGCTCCTGCCACAGGAACATCTCAGACTATCCTTTCTGGGACCTCTGGTTTCGTTTGTCTGCCTTACTCTGTCCTGAGGAGCCATATCTCCTCACAATTTCACAAATCGAAGCTTCCAGCTTTTCTCTCCACCAGAGCTGGCAACTCTTTTTTTTAGTAGTACACTAAACCAGAAATAACAAACCTAAGAAAGTTTGCAACTTATTATAAACTTAAATTGCTACATTAAATATACAATGACTAGCCAGCATAAAACTTCCTCTTCTAAAATGTAGTGTTCTCCGTGCTACTGTAACAACTCCACGCCTGAGTGCGATCCCATGTAACCTATTTATTTCCTTTTCAGAATATAAACATAAAACGATTGTGAGGCAGGGCACAGACTGATGTTTGTTACTGTTTAGCTCATAAATCACATCTGGACGTTATGAAACCGCAACAACGCTGGCTTTCACTGCGGGATCACTCCCCCAGCCCTCCCTGCTGCCAGAACACACAGAACAAGGGCTCATGATGATAGCACACAGCACCCACAGCCCGCACTCGGCCCGGCCGGGCACTAACCCTGCGGAAAACAGGGCAGCACGCCCTAAACCCCCATTAACCCCGAACAGGGCTCGCCTCGTACTCAAGCGTTTGTCCCTACGCAGGATCAGTGCCGGGATCGGAGCCTCGGGGCGGGCGCGGGGCCCCGCTCACACCGCGGAGAAGAGGAGGAGGAGGAAGATGAAAAGAGGATGAGGAGAGGGAGGAGGAAGGGGAGAAGGCGAGGAAGAGGAGGAGAGGGAGGAGGAAGGGGAGAAGGCGAGGAAGAGGAGGAGGAGGGAAAGAGGAAGAGGAGAAGGAGAAGGGGAATGGCCCGAAGCCCCCGGCCCACCGCGCCCCCCGCTCGCAGCTCCGCGGGGGCCCCGGCGGCGCCGNGAGCGGCCTGCGCGCAGCGGCGCCCCCTGGCGGGGCGGGCGGCAGTGGCGCTCGGGCGCTCCAACCGCGCTGTCCCCTCACAGCCCTGAGCTTAGAGCACTGACACTCACTTATCACTTTCAGCTCCTGAAAGGTGCCAGTGCTCAGGTGGGGTTGGTCTCCTTCTCCAGGCAGCACTGACAGAAGCAGAGAACACAGTCTCAAGCTGCCCCAAGAGAAATATAGGTTGGATATTAGCAAGAAGTTTTTCACAGAAAGAGTGATAAAGTTCTGGAATGGCCTGCCCGGGGAGGTGGTGGAGTCACCATCCCTGGTGTGTTTAATACAAGCCTGGATGTGGCACTGGGTCCAGGGTTTAATTGAGGTGTTTGGGCTGGGCTGGACTCGATGGTCTTGAGGGTCTCTTCCAAGCCCGTGATTCTGTGAATTCTGTGAATTCTGTGAATTCTGTGAATTCTGTGAACCCGCCCGTCCCGGCTCTGTGCTGCGGCACAGGACAGGGACGCGGTGCTGCCCCTGTGCCCAGCCCTGTGGGGCGCACCTGGGGCTCTGTGTGCGCTCTGCCGAGGGGATGGCGGGGCTGGGGCGACTCTGAGGGGAAGGCTGAGGGAGCTGGGGCTCAGCAGCCTCGGGAGGAGACGGCTCATCCATAAATATCTAAAAGGGAGTGTCAGAGCATACACCAGGCTCTGCTCCGCGGGCCCAGCAATGGCACCAGAGGAACGGGCAGGAACTGAAGCTGAGGAAGTTTCAGATGGACCTGAGGGAGAACTTCCCTGGGCAGCGCCCAGCCCTGAGCAGAGGGCAGAGAGGCTGTGGGGTCTCCTCCCTGGGGATATTCCGGAGCTGTCTGGACACGATCCTGTGCTCTGGGATGGCTCTGCTGGAGCAGGGAGGTGGCACCAGATGGACCCACTGTGGTGCCTCCCATCCTGACCCATCTTGGGACCTTGTAGCACTGTCCTGTCCTCTGCACAGACAAGAGCTTGGCATTGCTCTCTAATTCCCTCAGCACACACCTAGGAGTATGTAATATACATACATACATACATACATATATATATATATATATACAAACACACATAGACAAGTGAATATATATGTAATATTCACTTATTACTACAGAATTTCCATGGGAGGATCAGATTCCAGACAACTCGTGGAACAACAGGAGTGCCCTCTCCAACATGGCATTAAATGTACAAAAAAGAAAACAAAAAGAATCCCCCTGCCCGAGACTGCTCCACAGCCCCCTCTGAATTTGGTAGCAGTCTCCTCATTCCCACTCTCAGTGGTTTGGGTTGCAGCTCCAGGTAATTAACTCCACTCTATCACGTCTGGAAAGGAAATTAGTTTTCTCATCAAGAGAATGACTTATCTGACAGAATGTTCTTCTGACAAATCCCTGGTGTAATTTGTGACACTTTCTGGTCACCTCTTTGTTCAGCAAGGACTTTTTCCCCTCAGAATTTGTTCTAAAACTCCCCTTATTGGGATCACACTCGGAGCTGTGCTGCCTCTACCAACCCTTTTCTCATTTTGGATACAGGCACAACATTTGCCATTGCACAGATCAGTGAATTAAGATATCACTCACAAATCCTCAGACCACACCTGTAATTCAATATTTAGTTCTCTCAGTATTTTAAGATGGATATGATCTACAACCTCCGTTTTTTTCAAAAAATCTGTTCACTACTGAGTTGACAGCTGTCTTAACCTCTTCTCTACCCTGCTCAGGCTATACAATCAGTATGATCCTCTTCTCCAGACTACAAAATTCTTCCTTTAATATAAAACCTGAACTTTTTGGCACTTGTTTTAGTGGTTGAACTTAACCAAGATTTTGGGTAGCCCTTGCTGTACAAAAGTGCCTTGCAGACAGGATAACATAGGTTGGCCTGAGCTGCGTGTAACCCTGAACTAGAAATTTATATTTTTTTTTATATACAGATACACACATATGAAAAACCTCCTCCCAGGAGATTCAGGAAGAAGATTCAGAACACAAACACTTCAAGTTTTGAGGATTTAGGAGAAGAAGATGTGAGTGCCCCCTCGCTTTCCCTCCTTTCCCCACTGAGTAAGTGCTGAGAAGGAATATTTTTGCCAGCAATACATTTTATAGTCAGTAAGATTTAAAAATCACTCTTGTGAGCTAAATCACTCCCTGAACCAAATCACAGAATCTCCTCTCCTGATGGGATGAACAGCACATCCATGGGACATTTTTCCTGCATGTTCCTGTAAAGTAGGGAAGCACCTTCCCAACAGACAGCAAAGGAACAGGCAGAAGTGAGCAGACTGTGTCAGATAAAGCCTCTGCAAATAAAGTTAAGACTTTTTCTTTTGTTCAACTGACAGTTTTTCTATGTCCTCTAAGGTCCTCATGGATTATCCTAAAAATTCTTGTTTCCTGGGCTTCCAGGGGACACTTAGCTATATAAACATGAGCTCATCTGAGGTAAGATTCCCAAATACAGCTCTTTGAAACAAAACAATCAGGTGACCTTAAATCTTGTGATTTTTAAGATGTGTTTCTGCACTTCTGGTCCTGTTGGTAGCTCCCCATTTGAAAAAGCTGGAGTGAGATATAAGTAGGATAAAGCCCCTCATGCCCTTTCCAGAAATCAACACTGCATGTGTTATTCAAATAAATATTAAATCTAAATTGACCTTCAGCCAATTGTAAAAGGAGAGAAAAACCTCTCTGGGTGTGCAGCCTGATTGGGCTCCACAGAAATCACAACAGTGGGATTATCCTAAATAACATCCCTGTCTTTAAATTTAACCCTGACCCTGAGCAGTTTCCTGCTAAGACACATTTTCCACAGCGTTAAACAGGGAGACTTCTGCAGAGTTCAGCAAGCTGTGATTGCACCCACGGTGTAACTACACTGTTCAAAACCACTGCCACAGACTGCAGACAAAAACCCAAGGCCCAGCAGCTTTAGGGTAATTTAAATAAGGCTCATCATCACTGGTTCTTCTTGAGAAACAAATTGTTGGGTGCTTAAAGAAAGGAAGATGGTTGTGACTCACCAGTGGCACTTTGGGCATCAGGAAACATGTCATCCCCAAGAGCTGAAGACCAAGGCTGACAGCAGCTAAAATGGCTCTGGCACTGCTCCAAAACCAGCTAAAATAAATCAGGAAACAGCAGAAATCAGGAAAGAAATGCCAGTTTTTACAACAATTGCAGAAAACCCCACATGTACCTATTTCACTGAGATGCTCTTTCCTGTGAGAAAATGCTTTAAAAAAATCACTCATGGTAGAAAATGCTCAATTGTCTTGTTCTGTAAAAAACCACAACTGTAAAATGCAGTTTGTCTTTGCAGTGCTGAATGTGAAACTGTGTCTGGGTTACTGTCTGAATTTCAAAATTATGTTCTGATTCAAAAACCAAAGTTGCACAAGTTACTTCCTCACTGTTCATTTCCAAATCTTGCTTGAGCTGGTAACATGTGAGCCTTGGAGCTGTGGGAAAGTCAGCTATAACCCCTGCAAACTGGAAGGAGCCAAACCCTGGGCACAGCCAACTATTCAAACTACTCTGAAGCCAGGGCATGTAAAATAAAGGTGTGACCCAGTTGTCAGACATATTTATATCTGGGTAGATTACACATGGTTTTGCTTATCAGTGACAGAGATCCAAGAAGATTTGATAATCCATGAGCTAAAACGGGAACTAAACCCAACCCTGGCTGAGCTCCTGCTGAGCTAAAAAAGCTTGTGAGCCCCAAGGCTGCCCCATTTTTTGTACTTTATTGTAGGAAAACAAAGCAACCCTCCCTATCTCAGTCCCATCTTGGCCTTTCTCACACTGTACTTGTAGGTAAGGAGATAAATCTAATCTAAAATGCTCAATTTTATCATATCAGATCTGGGCTTTCTCTCAGAATTGCTGCACCCCAGCTTGTGCAGGGGAGCCAGGCAAAGCTTTCCAAGAGCTTGCACTGAGGATTGGTACTGACCTAGGAGCAAGTTGTATTTTTGTTATAAGCATTAAGAACTCCTCACTATGTGGGATAAGCCGCCACATTTACACATTAACACCTTCCCAGAAACCCCAGGAAAAGCTAGTTTTTGTTATTTCAGCAGGATTTTGCAGCTCTGTACTGGGACTCCTGCATTTCACAGGGGTTTGTGCACACACACAATGGTCCTACCATTCCCTTATCCACATAATCCATGGATGCTGCCTTGTAGTGGAGAAAATAAATGAGGGAACTGCTAGAACATACTCATGTAAATCAGCAGAGCTCTAATTAAGCAGGTGGAGCTCTGTTTGAACATTCAGTTTTAAGATTTCTCTTCAGCTCTCAGACAAAAGTTAGATTTAGACAATTATCCTCCCATTAATATTAAACCAAAGTGGATTGACTTTTTCCCTTCAGGTTTCTCAGCTTTTTTTTTTTGTCCTACCCAGCAGTACCAGCCCTGCCAAGCTGCACACGGGGTGTTGTTTGCTCTTAGTCATCACCTGCATCTGCTCACTCCGATTTCTCATTTGTCCCATCCCCCACTGGAACATTTTATCCTAAATTAACGTGGAAATACGGGCAGGATGTATGGAGTGCGCAACAGGGTCTGACAGCACAGATTGCAATTAAAGCTGTTTAAAATAGCACAAAACTGTTAATTGCCACCGAGTGAAAAATTGGCCATTTGCAGCAGAATTGTTCTCATTACACAGTTTGAAAGGATTTGTACGGATTTAGGGACGCACAGGGAGCGAGCGCTGGCACCATTAGAGGGTGCTGGAGTCCACACAATCCCAATTCACATCAGCTCCATCCAGCTCCAGAGCTGCTCGTTCTCCTCAGGGACAGCAGAGTCTCAGAAAGACAAATCTGGGGATGGAAAACCATAATCTTGTTTTGTCACGTGTATAAGCCTTACCCAAATATCGACCGAAATATTTCCCCACAGCTATTGTCTTCACAGACTCCACAAAGATTCATGTCTGATCGAATGCACTTATAAGGTAGATTTAGGTAAAAAGTGCCATGAAATACCATAAACCTGACATTTCCTATTTTCTAAATTCTTTATTTTGCACCCTAATTAACATCCTTCTAATAAGACAGCTGATATATATCTTTTCATACCTTTTAAAGGCAAAACATTAGCACAAATATCATTCTACAGACCTACAGCCAACCTGTCTTACTCATCCCTCCTCTTCTCCTGGGATGAGCAAGTGAATCCTGAATTTTTCTCACAGCCATTTGCTATTTGACATTGCATTAACCACAGTAGTTGGCACTGACTGACTCTACTGACCAGACAGAGGTGTCTTTTCTCTTTGACTCTGTGAAGAAAAAAGGCCTTCCTCACACAGCGCCCTTGGAGAAGGAGAGAGATGGAGAGAAACTCAACATCCAGGGAGGTTCCTGTATGATGTCCTAAATCTCTGTCTTTTCAGCCAAAGGTGTCCTTGTCCCACTTGACTCCCTCAAGAGAAGGGATGGGATGAATGCTGGGACAAACTCTGAGTTGCTACAGTGGTTAAACCAGTCTTGGAATCACAGATTTTAGGTTGGAAAAGACCTTTAAGGTTGTTGGGTCCCACCAGTCCCAGGTGAGTGTGTGCTGCTACTCCTCTGGGGCTACACCAGCCTCCATCCCTGAAATGTTTGTGCGCAGAAAACCCCACAAGGGGAACACAAACAAGAGAAAATGCTGCTTTCCAGTGGTTTCAATCAGTGCAGCTCTCTAAAAAAAGTAGGAGCATTCCCTAAGTCCCAGGGCTCCACTAGCACAGAGTTCTGCAAAACCTGCAGGGCTGCAAAATCTTGCAGGGCTGCAAAATCTTGCAGGGCTGCAAACCCTGACTTTGGTCCCACAGAAGTGGGAGCAGTGTCTGATGGAATAAATCTGACAGAAATCTGGTCTTTTTGACTCAGTTCCTCCGTGGCTCCCATCCTTACACGTTTGTGAGCACTACAGCAGGATACCCAGTGTCTGGTTTCTGAAATAGCTGCCTTCTATAATTAGTTTTTTTAAATCTGTGTCTTTTTCAAACACTCTCTGATATCCTTTTTCCCTTGCATTACTGACTTTTGAAAGCAGATAAACACACTCCTAGCCAAGTCATTATTTCCTTATCTTTTAAAATAACACACTGTGGAGCTTGAAGTCCTCAGAGTGTGGTGAAGCTTCAGCAAAACTTTTTTAAAATTTAAGTCCTTGCCATCTTTCAAGAATGAGATGTACACAGTAATGTGATTTCTTAGAGTTGTGTTTTAAGCCATAAAAATAAATATGCAGTCTCAAAGATGCAGAGAAGAAAATGACATTTTCGTAACCTCACCACGTTTTGTAAATTGATTTTTTTCTTTTGCAAATCTTTCTTTGTACCTGGTGGCCACGATTTTGGAGTTGAACAGCAGTGCTGAGTGCAGCCAGGCAGCATATGCCACGTGTAATTTTTTAATTTCCTGGTAGCAGCAATTCTTACAGGCACAATAGCAGGTTTGTTTATTTTTTGTTCTTCATCAACCCTTTTATTAACATTGTTAGATCTCCTGACTGCACCTGGCTGGGCAGTGACTGAGCATAATGGCATCTTTGCCCTGGGCTCTTGGAGACAGTGCATACGGATGGGGAAGGAGCAGATAATATGGATGCAAATTTCAAATTACTGGTTTTATCCCCCAGGCACTGAAGGAGGAAAAATTTCAAGGAAATCGGGAGAACAACTGTGGCTTTGAGTTTCTACTCAAGGTATAGACTTGAAAACCCCACTCATGGTCCTTGCAGGACTGTCCTTTGCAAAATAATGAAACATGAATGTATTTTAGTGAGGAGAACCTGCACCCTGTGACTGAAAGCTCAGGCCCAAGGCAAAGCACCACAGAACTGGGTTTATCAGGCAGAGCCTGAGGAAGAGCCTGCACAAGATCAGACCTCAGAAAACCAACCCCATGGTCCTGCTGATGAGACCCTGGCACAGGACTCCCTTATTTGGACTAATTAGGGCGAGGAGGAGCCATCCTTAATTAAGGGAGGCATTTTCAGCATTGGACCCAAGTTCTGTTGCCTACAGAACCACTCATATGAAAAAAGCAACTGTCTTTTTCCATTTCTGTAATTTTGCCTTATCTTACTGGAGTTTTCTTTTTTCTTTAAAGGGTTTCACACTGATAACTCCCTCCATGCCCCACAGGACAGAGCTGGTATGACCCCCACAGTTCACTGCTCTTCAGCCTCTGAAAGTAAAACATAAACTGAACTGTGGTAAAGGCGCCTCCACGAGTCCCCTCGGGGGTCCCGGCTGACTGTGCACACACAGAGCTGTGGGGAACCCTCTCCATTGGGGGGTCCCGGCTGGCTGTGCACACACAGAGCTGAGGGGAACCCTCTCCCTTGGGGGGTCCCGGCTGGCTGTGGCACACACAGAGCTGTGGGGAACCCTCTCCCTTGGGGGGTCCCGGCTGGCTGTGCACACACAGCTGTGGGGAACCTTTCCCGATCTCCGAGGGGCAGGAGGGCGGCTCAGGCTCTCGCCTTGGCAGGTGACGCAGGAACATGACTGCGGTGGAAGAAAGGAGTGGACTTCCAATGGAGGGATCAGTCCAGGTTTATTACACACCTCAAGCCCAGCACGACCTCACTTCGAAGACCAACTCTGGGCTATCAGGTATCTTATAAAGGGGGAGGGAACAAAGATCGGAGCCAATGGGGAAACATGGGGGTATGGACATTGGGAAGATGGGTCTCTGGGGAGACCAACGGGGGTAACCTGCGGGAGGAACCCCGGTTCCTGAACCAGTCACTCGATGCCCTTAACAGAAGTTTCTGGGGGAAGGGATGGGCTGCTGAGTGACGGACAGGACACCAGGGAGGGGTTGAGGGAGGAGGCAGGATGGGCAGAGCCACTGACATAGGGGAGAACTGGGATAAACCAGGGTACAGAACAGTTACAAAAAAGCATATAAAACACAATACAACACTGAACCTTGTGAACTAATTTCTCAGGTTTTGCACTTCCCAAGGCACAGTCTCCCCTGGAGCAGCAGTGTCCATGATAAGTACAATGATAAGTGCTGCAGAAATCTCTCAAACATCCTGCTACTCCTCCGCTAGCATGAAAGAGAAATAAGCTTGGGCTATAGGCACCTTTTTAAAATCAATGCCATCACTACTGGCAATGGATTTTCTTACTCCTTTTTCCACAGATCCATGGCCATCTCCTGGAGGATGCTCCCACTCATTCACATATGAGGTTTCTTCCAAGCTTCAGAACCTCTGTCAGTCTGGTGATCAGTTTGAAGAGAGAATTAATTAAATTGGATTGCTAGAATGAATTCCACAATACCCTGGGAAGTCTGATATTTGTAATCAACTATGGAACTGTTGCTAGGACACTGAAATAGTTGATTTTTTGGAAAAAAGATCTATTCAAATATTTGCCTGTCTAAAGCTATGAATCCAAGATATACAAAAGTTTAGCTGATCCTGTGAACAATTTTTAGTGCTTTCATTTATAATATATTAACTCCTGACTCAGAAAACATATGGAAAAGCCCACAAGAATCTACTACTACATGTGTAAGATATATTCCTAAAGAGAAACAAATTATAGCTGATGAATTGTTAATTCCATGACCTTTTTCCTCTGCTGCCCTATCCAAGCAGCAAGGACACACAGAAGACAATGAATACCTATTAAGAATGTTAGATTTAGTTTGCACATCTGACAGTAACACATCATCCCCCACAGCATAAAAAGATTTATAACACAGAAATATAAAGGACTTGGTGATGGAGCTTGTACCACCTTAACCAGAACTACTGCACCAAAGTTCAGTATTTACTCTCAGTTTTACAAGTTATTTTTCTCAGTTTCCTACCTGCAGCCCATGAAAAAACCCTGAGCAGTTCTACTCACTCTCCAGAGCTCAACTTCAATTACTTTCAGAAAGTTCTCTCATCCTTAATTGTAATTTATCCAAGTTATTATTGTTTAATCCTTTAATCTCTTGTCAGTCATGACAACCTTCCCCTCTGTTTTTCTTTTCACGATGTTCAACCACCCCAGCAGTGACAGACAGACCCCAGCATGATTGTGGTGTACACAGGGAAACATTTTCTAGTGGGAATCATCTCAGGATGAGTCTTCTCTGTGCTTAGCAGACTCTGCATTGCTCTGTCCATAGTATTCCAATGGATGAATTGTTCATTTGACTGCATTTTAGAGATAACATCAATTTCCTTCATTATTATTTTGTCTTCAGTTCCAATCCATTTCCTTTGCTTTCACTGTCTGATAGAGACTTTGGGGTAGAGAAGCTGGAGGTGTAGAGAAATCCACAATTGATGAGGTGCAACTAAAGCAGTCAGAAGAAAAGACCACATTATCCACATGGCTTTGTTTTAAAACTTATTTTTAGCTGTCAGAAAGTTGGTGAAAGTTGGTTGTGCAGAAAGCAATTCCCAAAACCTTTATTTAATTTTTCAGCTCTGTTTCTCCATCACTTTTTTCCCCCATTCTTATTCCATTAATGAGATACTAAAGAAGATGTGGTGAGTATTGTGTAATTTAAATTGTTCTCTATTCCTAGCACATGATTTCTCTCTTCTAAGCTGCCATGGGGTCTGTCTTAGCTTCAGCAAATTCTATTCACTGCGATACAACTGAGTCCATCAGTGATGAATGTGGAGTTCTCATTGTTATGAATCTCCAATAAATCCATTTCACACGAAACTAGGACACTTTCAAATATCTGACATTGTCACTTTTAGCCTTCAATGTACAAAAAGATACAATAATAGTGCAGTGACTGCTGCTGGTTAAACCCACCTTTGACGGCCCATGTTCCTTTTCTCTTGCCTTACACGAGCTCCAACTCCTCTAAACTGTGACTGCAAGGGATGTGATGGGTGTTGGGAATGATGGCTGATGACCCTGAGAAAAATGCAATTTATTGTCAATTGTGCATTCTAATCTGTGGGAAAAACAAAATAATTTTTTTGAAATGCTGTGTGAAAAAGCAAGTTTTGGCCCCAAATATTCAGAACATAATCTAAGCACTCGCTTCGCTCTTCGCTCGCAGTGCCGATGAGCCCCCAGAGTGCTCATAAATATTGGCAGAGCAGAGGAGGCAGGGTTTTGCCAGCTTTTTTCCTGCTGAATTGTAGTTAGTGTTTTTAACATAGCGATACATAACAACGCCCTTAATGCTGTTCCTTGGAACTTCAGCCTGAAATTCTGTTTCAACTCACTGAGGTCCTAGGACATGGAGATCAGCTGGAGATATTGCTGCCAAAAAATAGTTAATGCATGTGCTGGTAGACCCCAGGAAGGGGGGCCTCTGCATTTCAAACAGCTGCTCTTCAAGTGGAGCAGGAGGAGAGGAAAAAAAAGAGGGTTTGCACTTTCCAGTTTTATTCACTTTTTGTTCCACGTACATCAGTGAGTTTTGCATTTAACTATAGAGTTCAAGGTACCAGAATTCTAAAATTCCCATAAAACCAGTTTTTGTGCTGTACCAAGCTCTGTTCAGACTGAGATGTACATGGAAGAATGTAGTGACACACACTGCAGACACATCCTCCTAAGGCATCACAGAAGGCTTTGCTTTCAATAATTAATTTGTGGCCAGTTCATTATTATATTGAAATCAAAAATGTCATTTCAGTTCGACTGATTTTTACCTCTTTGTCAGGACACTTTCCAGATTAACATCAGGGTTATGCAAAGAGAAGCCCTGTGAGTGAAGAAATGAGATGGAAGTGGAGATAAAGAACTTATCCCCATGGTTATATCAGTCCCAACTTCTGATCTTCTCAACCCCTGATCTCCTTCCCAGCTGTCAGTTTTACTTCTCAAGTCTGTTCCTGACATTTGTAGCAGGGCACAGTTTGCCCCCTTACACTTTCTGCTAGGACCCCCCTCATATTTTGGGATACCTGGAGAGAACAGAGGCTATGGCTGCACTGCAGCACAGATGACAGCTGGATCCTGAGCACACCGAGTGGAAGTTTGTGAGATGCTAACTGCTATAGAAATGGCACAAATCCCAGCCCAGACCTGGATCCTCAGCACATCTAATCACAACTTGTATGTTTAAAGCACTGGACTTCTCAGGCTTGCTGTGTTGTTTAGGACCACAGCCCACACATGGAATATTATCCTATTTTTCATCCTTCTAGTTTGATCAAAGTTCTTTCTCCTAACAAAACTTTTTCTTCCCAAATTGAAACCACAGCTAGTGCAGCCTTCTGAACCTCTAATGAGATGTGGCTGTGGGAATCCTCAAGACCAGTGAGTTTGAATCTTAAAACGTATTTGTGTTTATGTAGAGGAAATATGAGAAAGCATATTTTGACTAATGGTATCACCCCAGAGAGAAACACACTTGTTATAAATATGTTCCATTGCAGTTGCTGGAAATATAACAAAATTGCCATAAACAGGACTTACATCAATGTTTCTGCTTGACCTTTCTGGGAGAATAAAAGTACCTTCTGGGAATGCAAAACAAATGAATTTTTTGGAAACAAAATGAGTAACACAGCCCTTCCTCTTTATAAAATGGAGCCCTGATATAGCTGCTGCTTAGTTACAGCTCCTCCAAACGATCCATAAAACACCAGATGTAAAGGTGCGCACGTGTGCGGCTCCACTCCAGGCTCTGATGCAAAACTCAGAAACACTCACGCTGAGGGCAGAAGAATGGGAGATTTTAGATGAATAGCAGCTTTCAAATGAGAACCATACCCTTCCAGCCATGGATAAGCTGTGCAATCACCTTCCCTGCTGTAGTTTCTGCTGGGTGATGTGGTGGAGCTGTGAGAGCTGTTGCATCCCATCTCCCAGTTAGCTCTCTTCTGCATTTTCCCCTTAGGGAAAAGATGTCCTGTCTGGCACTGAAGACCTGCTAGAAATAGTGTGATAAAAAACCCACATGTTTTGAGAATGTGGTAAACCTACAAAAACAACTATCAGCAGCAGAAAAATTGAATATATTTAATAGGACCAGATGGGTACTGAGATACTTAATGCAAATAATAGTCAGTGTTTCTGCCTATAATTAAATATCACAGATAAATGTAAATGCAGAACTGAACTAGCACTAAGAAAATTGCACTTTCCCCCTTCAGGCATTATTCCAAATAACTTATTAAATTGAATTAATTATTATGATCCATAGAATCCTGAGTTGGAAGGGACCCACAAGGATCATCGAGTCCAGCCCCTGGGATCCAAATTACAGTACTTTATAATATCTTATACAAATAGCTAAAAAGGCTCTTTAGTACTGCTACCAAATCCCATTTTTTATACCCATTCCTAGCAGCAGATGCAGAATGTTCACATAAGGAATGCCATTAGCCTACAGGTTTAACTAAGCTCTTGAGGACTCCTCATCTCTGTAGCCAGTGGCCACTGAAGCGGTTTTGCCCCTTCCTCAGCTCCTCTCATTGGTGAAATAAGAAACTTGAATCCTTCTTTGCAAAATAAAGTCCCTCATAAAGTTTCTCCTAAAGAAAGGAAATAATTTAAACCCAATTGATGCATCTGTTACCCAACAATCACACAAAATATGATATTGAGATGACCACCTTTGTCTTGCAGACCCTGACAAAGCACAGTGAGCAATTCCCAGCCCCACTCCCAGAGCATCCTGAGCAGATCCTGCTGTGGCAGGGCAGGTTTGCAGCCAGCCCAGGGCATCCTGAGCAGATCCTTCTCTGGCAGGCAGGTTTGCAGCCAGCCCAGAGCCTGCCAGCCACAGCACAGCTCCAGTGCAGCTCTACCTTGACTCTTCCTTAGTGCCTGCTGCCCACTGCAGCAGGCAGAGCCAAAGGCTGACTCTCACCCCCTCCAGAGCAAAATCCCACCCTTCACACAAGTCATGCCCTGGTGAGGGGGGGTTTACAGCAGTGCTTGTGCAACCCCTACCCAACACACACTGCTCAGATTTTCCAAAGCCATCAGTAGATAGAGTCATTCCTGCTCACCCCATCCTACAGCTCCCCTCTCCTTCCTCTCTCTCTGCACATCCACATGTTAAAATTAAGTGGGTCTTAACAGGTCCATAAGTGGGATATACCCAAGTGTTTCCAATTTACCCTCAGTGAACTTGAATGGAAAACATTTGAAAATGAAATTCTGGGTGAAATCTCACAGCATTGCTGCAGCATATGGAGCCAATTTCAAATAGCACTTTGATAATGTCATGATCTGTTAGAAAGTGTTCACCTTATACCAAAGCTATTACAAACTCAGTTGCCTCACTCAGAGTATCTTCATCTTATGATCCATAAGAAAGCTATTTAGTGGATTGTGAAATATGAACTTTGGCCAGAGCTAATTTAAGAGAGATCGTTACACTAGTGATGGTGCAGCTTGTTTCTTCTGTGAGTTTTATATTATTCAACTGTTCACAGCTTGTAAATTCACATCTAATAAGCTGCAAAAGTTATCAGATGAAGCACAGCCCATTGTAATCCCCACATGAAGCAAACAACTGATAAAAAAATTAGTTCCAGCATGTGTTACAAATATTTTTGCAAATAGCATCTGATAAAGGAATTGGCTTTATTAGCAGCTAACTCCTTCACACAATGGAGAAAATGCAAAAATGTGTTCTATCTCTACAGGCCACAGCATTTCTCAAGTGCTGATGAGGAAAAAAAATAGACTTAACTGGAAACAAAAGCACCAATAGCCCACATCTCCTGGCAGGCACAGACCTTGGCACTGGGAAGGCAGCGGTGGGAATATGCTGAAATAGAAGGGATTTGCAGGATGTAATGTACAGGCAAAAAGGCATTTGTGTAATGAGAACCTTGTCAAAGAATGCAGTAATTTTACACCCTACTTTTTGAGACAAAGAGCCAGTGACCCCCACCACGAGTCCCAGTAACTCCTGGTTCTGTCCAAGGGCTGGCCCAGCAACCTGGGCAGATGTAAACACAAATCTCTGCTGGGGTTGGGCTGTCCCCTCTGCCCAGGGCAGGGAGGGTGGTGTGGAGCTGGGACTTGCCTGTGCTCCTCAGGAGATCCTCCAGTGTGTAAACAGCTCTTCAGAGCCCCCACAGGAGCAAACAGCAACAACCAAGAGTTTACCCTGGGCTCCTGATATCATGCTCCAGGAAGGATGCTCAAGGATGGATCTGAGAAAGGTTAAACCATTCAGAAGAACAGAGTGTCCAGCAGTTATCTGGGGCTAAAGGTGTCTTAGAAACACCCATCATATGCAGGGATTGCTACAAGCACTGAGCAGATTCAGGGAAAGGCACCAGGTATGTGTAGAACCAGGTAAATGTGCTGAGAATGAGCACTGAACTATCAGTCTGAGTCCTGAGAACTTCACTCAGTTTTTCTCGTGCTTTCACAAACTTTCACTATTGTTATAGGCAGCTGGAATAAGAATGAAGAAAGGTATTTCTAGTTTTAACCCTCAGAAAATCAGTGTTAAGCCCTGTACTAGGGACAGCCTCATACACCAGAGATGATAGAAACTGTGTTCAGATTTTCTTTCCCCTTCTCTAAGTCAGCCCTCAGCCTGCAGCAAGGCCAGAGGTTTCTCAGGTATCAGCAGGAGCAGCCCCTTTCCTCTGCCTCATTGCCCCTTCACTCCAGCAGCAATTCCTCTTCCTCTGAAGTCTGTCAGCTTTTCTTGCCAAAGAGAAAGGAATGACAAAAGCATTCAAAGAAAAAGAAAAGCAGAGAGATCCAAAGCCTCATGTGTGACATAAAGCAAACAATTCACATGATCTTTATTTTTGTAACCCTCGTCCTCCTCTCACCCTCATGCCTGTTGTTATCACTCAGCATGTTATTGTTATTACTTCAAATTTGTTTTTAAAAGTGCCTATCCAGTGCTGGAGGTGCCTGAATACACACAGAAAATATACAAAACATATGTCCAACTTAGACCCTGTGTTCCCCGAGGAAGGGCTGGTATCCCTGCAGTGCACTCAGCACACTTATGGCATGAACAAATTATGAACAACAATAATAAAGAATAACTTGTGCCTATTTATCTGTTTGGTCTATGAAACTGATCTGTCAATGACCCTGAAAACTCTCAGTGACACACACTGTGGTGGAGTTAAAACCAAGTTGCTCTTTCCATTAATTTTTTTCCAAAAGCTTGAGTCAAAATCCCAGGGTAGGTGACACAGGGCGACCCTCCTGCTTTTGATGTGAATGGGAAAGGATTTGTCTTTTTATATCAAAGTTAGCTGGGAAGAGGAGGTGGGTGGCCATGAAAGGGAAAAGCCATGAAATTATCTCCATTGGTTTATAAGAAACAGCCATTCGATGGGATTTTGGGAGGGGGAAACCTTGTGAAAAATGTGCTGGTGTGATTCCTCTGGAGGCCGGCACATCTGAGCCAAGGCTGGGATGGAGCAGGGGGGGCAGGAGAAGTTCTTCCCTTAATTGAGAACACACTTGTTTGCAGAGTTCAATGTCAGGAACTCCAACATTGTTTTGAAAAGACAGAGCACTGTGTAGGTGTCGGAATTCAAAGGAGGCAGAACAAAACCGGGTGGAAAAGGCAGCTGTGATGATTTAAATCTCCAAACACCTTCGGCCAGTTCCCTTCCTCTGCCCCACCAACCTGCCTTGGCTCTTGGCTGGGCAGGGAGGGACAACCCTGACTCCTCCTGACCTTCTCCAGTACCTTGTTCCTCCTGCAGCCACCTCCTGCCTGGTCCCCTGGGCTCCCACTGCCCCGTCCCAGGCTGCTGCTGGAACAGAGCACAAACCTGGGACAGACAGCCCTAAAAACCAAAAAGCCCTTTACAAATCCAGGTAATTGTCAATACTAGGGCAACGTTCTGGACATTTCTAGGACATTGGTAGGAGTCCTGTCAAAAGACAGAATCTATGGAGAGAGGCTGAAGGTAATTACCATCCTCACAGGTTTCAGAGCTCAGTTGCTGCGGCTCTGGTGCAATGACAGCTTTGTGTTCCTGCTTTTGAGATCAACAGGTGAAGACAACGTAGTTCTGCAGATCTCAGATCAGATTAAACTTACCTAAATATCACCCTTATCTACTAGATGTCTTTTTAAATGCATTGCAACATGTGAACAGAGTAAAACAGTGCAAGAAATGAGACTTTTGCTCAAAGGTTATAGTATTCCTGGTCCTAATCAATAAACAAATTGACCTAAGTCAAGGTATTGAACTAGGATTAGTTGTATTAGTAGTATGGCTGCACCAACTGAACTGGGTGCTGCACATCATTCTGATAAAAATACTCTATAATAATTCTATAATTATAATTCTAGAATTTTTTCCCCCAAAATATGTCATTTTGCCTGTTCAGCTGTTATTTTCTCTTTACAGAAAGTAAATTCTCTTTTGTCATAGCTGACCTGGCAGCAGACCAATGATACAGAACTTCTGACTTAGAGAGAGACAAGCAGGTACCATTGTGATCAAAGATAAAAAGCACAAGACAGACAGCCAGGATCAGGCTGATGTGATGTATTCTTGTTCCTGAGTCTTTTTATCTCATCTTTTATGTCTTGGCTACCCTTAGTAAGAAATGTGGTTCCTCCTTCCCATCATTGTACAGTTTCACTTCTATTTTGCCAGAGGAATTCAGCCAGAAGAGAGAAAATAGGAAGGAGAACATTCTGCCTTTGAAGATAATTAGCAGAGTTTTACATAATAAATTAAATGACTGAAGCTCCTGAAAGTCCCAGCTGGGGTAAGGCAGCAGAATACCAAAGGCTCAGGGACAGACCATTTTCTGTACAACACAGAAAGACAAAATGCATCAATCTTTGTGCTTTAATCACACTTTGGGGATCCCAGCAGGTACCTGGAGCTGGGTCATGAACCAGCACCTCTGGCATCAGCACATCCTCTGATCTCATGCAGATTCTTCCAACCCCAGACACCAAACCCCACTTTCATTTAATTATTATAACAACACTAATGTGACTCTTAAAATTCACAGGAAGATTTTCTTTTCTGCTTTATCTTAAATGCAGGAAGGGGAAATTCTGTGGTACCCAAAGACATGTTACAACTAGTTCTCACTTAATGTCATCAAGGTATTTAGAAATAACAAACAGTATCACAAATTTCTGACATAAATATTCATTTATCTAAATAGTTGGGTGAAAAGGCTGGATTATTTAGTTAAATGCAGCTTCTGGTATTGGCTTGTGGGCTGGTTTGGCTTGGAATCAAATTAGTTTTTCAGATTTAAAAACCCTCTAACTTTCAGACCAAAAGCTGACATGTTTGTCCCTCTCTTACAAACACCAATTTATGTTTTATCGGTTAAAGGGCCAGAGTGTAAACAGGTTCAATGATTTTTTTAGTTTGAATTTAAAAGCAGAAAACATCTCACAATGTTTTTGTAGGCAACTTAGTAATTAGCCTAACTGCTTGTTTCAAACAATGCATTCATGTAATGGAAAAAAAAGGAAGAAATCACATTTATGCCTAATCTGATTGCAAACACTGTTGTTATGCTCAGATACAACAATCAGATAGAGGTGTTGCTCCACCGGCATTTCTGAGGAGGTTATCAGCGTAACCAGGCTGTGGAGAGAGGGGGTGAAGTCAAGAAACTTCATCCAAACTTGTGGTATTTCAGCTCTGAATTTCTCATCCCCTTAGGGGTGAGGCTGAAGGATATGGAATCTGGATCTAGTTCTCAATTTTGTGGCTTGCTCTCTTTTCCAGTTCCCGCAGAAACATGTTCATCAAGATCTCCTGACATTTCTCTGCATTTTTTTCTTTCTTTCAATGATAATTTGAAGCAAGCCCTGCCCTTTCCCCATAACATTGTGCTTTTTACATCCCTGCAGCATGTAAACACTAAAAAATGCAAGCACAGCAACTCAGCAAAATACATAGAAACAAATGTTAGTTGAACAGCCTTTTTCCACGATTTTATAGGAGTTCCACAGAGCTGGGATTGCACACACAAACCAGAGCAGAGTTACACATAAACCAGAGCTCCTGTCCTGGTGAACAAATCCTCTGTGGCTCTGTGCACTGACATTACTGGGTAGGAGATTTCAGTGCTGTCCCACTAATGAATCATTCTGCAACAGTGGGTCTGTGTGCAATGCTAATTATGGTGATTACAGAAGTTAATGCCATGAGAATGTGGGTAAAAGCTTCATGAAAATGGGTAGTTCGACTCCTAAAAAACTACCAGTCCTTTAAAAATTGCTCCAATAAAAGGAAAATGTGGACGAAAAAATAGGCTCCCTTCCAAAAGATGGAATCAAAGGCCTGATACCTTTTATTACTGTTTCATCATAGCTAATAAAACTTCTGTAATTACCTGAGGACACTGAAGCCTTTTATCTGTGATGAGTGACACAGCGTTGTGTGTCTGGAGTCAGAAAGGTAAATACAATACATGCCTGTGACAGCATCTCAGGAAACAAAAATAAACAGAGATCCACTTACAGATGAATACTGGCATAATCCTGAAACTGTAATTTCCCCTTCCAAGCTGTGCACCTTCCCAAGCACCAAAACCACCATTGGCCCTTCCACTTTAGCTCCTACCCAAGCTCCTGCAGAAAACACCCTCCAAAATACCTTTTTGTGTCTGTTTAATCACTAAAGTAGCCTCATCATTTAATCAAAAGCCTCTGCTTTAATCAGTGATCACCCTCCACTCCAGGCTCACAAGAACAGAGAGCATTCCTCTGTAACAGCCTCCTGAAAAATGAGGGATTGTGTAGACACTGAGGGCTGAAATTCTCCCAATTTGCCCCAAGGGATGCCAAGTGCAGCTCAGACAAGTACAAAGGGAACCTGTTCTTGCTGCTTTTCAACTGTGGCCCTGCTTAAATTGCCCCGGGGGTTTCACATTTCATTCTCCTAAGGTTGCTGTCTCAGGCTTTTCTGTAGAAAACATTAAGGATGTAGGCCTTGCTTTAAACCAATTTCCCTGGGAATAAGACTGGGCTCATAATCTTACAGTAACAACTCACATGTTTGGTATTGTCCCTTTTTGTGCATGAATCACACAGCCAGGTCTTTTAGACAGAGCTCCTAATTTAATTTATTGAGATATATATACACACACATAAACACACACATACCCATGGAATGGAAAGAGGGTAAAATCAAATAAAACCATCACTTCATACTGCACAAAGACTTATAATCTTAGAATTTCATGTTATTCTTAGACTTTTCATTAAAATTCTTGCCACAATCTTCGAAGGCACAAGCCAGTAACAGATCTTATGCAGGAGGATCATTTGATCCACTGTTGAAATGCTGCCACTTTGGAGTGGAATAGAGCATCTGGTTTACACATTAGAATCACTGGGGATATGAAATGAAGGTTCTTATAACCACCTGAAGCAGTAAAGGAAAATGTAGGTAAAAGTCATTTTAATTAGCCAAATCCCTACAGCAAGAGCCCTGGGAACACTGATGGATAAAGCTCTACTGCTGATGGTTTGGCTCTTCTGACAAGCCCCAAAATCCTTTCATCTTGCCTCTAAAAGATGTTCTCACCCAGTTCAGCTGAAGACCAAGTCTCCTGAGGCTGCAGAACTGTGCCAGGTTTAGGGAGGGACAAGTGACAGCAGTGCTGTGTTGGCCATGGTGGCTGTCACTGGAGCTGAGCTGGACCCCACGTGGGGCTCAAGGAAACCATGGCCTTCCTTATTCTGATTCTTTTTCAAAGAAAAATTAAGCATTTTGAGACAGAAAAAGAGAGAAAACTGATTTTCAAGGGTGGGCAAGGTGCAGACTCTTGTTTCCCTCCCTGCCCTCCTCTGCTTTGACAAACCCAGTCCCCCTCCCCCTGAACACAACAATCCCATAACAGATCCCATAACTCCAATTGGAAAAGGCTGCTGTTCCCAGCATGGGAGAAGATGAAGAAAAAATGACACCCCAGCCTGCTGTGTCACCACACAGAGATGATAAATCCTGGCTGGGGTGATCCGAGACATTTCTCCAGCAAATTCAGCTGGATCCCTGGGCCCTCACTGGCACTTGCAATGTGTCCCAAGCAAATAAATTGAATATTGCCAGCACGGCCTCTCACCCAGCAGATGTGCAGCTTTCACTGCTGCTGCAGATACAGTATAATCCATGTGCAGGGGATGACTACAATTTAATTTACACCAGTTGTAGCACAGAAATCTAAGCCACCACACAGAGCTGAAATCATGGGATGGTGCCATCTGTATGTAATTGTCAGGGTTACGTTTTCCATTACATTTTCTGCTGGAGGAAGGGGAGGATATACAACTGGGTAGCAATCATAACAGTCAGGGCTTGCAAAATATCAGTCAGAAATCACACTTTGGTTTGCTAAAGGGGTGATTTGCATTTCATTCTGACACGTCAGAATGGTCTATTTCTAAACAATGTCAGAGAAAATGAGATGAAATTCAACTTTTATTCCAAATATTGTAAAGCAATAGGCCAAACAGATGGACAGGTATGGCATTACTTCATCTGTGGCATGCTAAGCTTGGCCACGGGCCTGCAGAGCACAAATGTTTGAGCAGTCCTCAGGGGTTAACAGGCAGCACGTTCAACGAGGCCCAGAAATTAAAAGATCTAGCAATTGCTGCTTTTTTACTTTAACCCTGCAAGAGGCTGCTAGGCTGGGAAAGCAGCTAGCTAGACTAATCTGCTTGGCATTTTTAAAGGAAAACTTCAGAAAATGTAATTGCAACAACAGAAAAACAACCCAAAATAAGTTAAGCCTGAAATTATTCCTTCTGCTGCGCGTGTTTTCTTAGAAAGTCAATACTTAAAAAGACATTAAATACTCCATAAAGATAAATGATTATTCTATAAAGACAGTGCCAAATCTTTAATCTGTTTGCATGCCCTAAAGAATGCTCTAGGAGATTACAACTAGAAACTGAAGATGCAGTTCCATGAATATTCTCTGTAGCATCAAAGCCACCTAAAGAAGATCCTGATGGACTCCACACCATCTTCCCCTTTACACCCTTGTCCTGCAGTTCACCTCTGAAGCACCAAGTTCCCTGAAGCTCTGCTAAAACCCAGCCTTGAACAGAGTATTTCCCTTCCAGAATCCCTGATGGCATCAGCTCCTGCAAGGGAGTTCTACACAGGGATCTGCACAAAAAAATAATTTTTAAGTACACTTCTGCTGTGTATATTTATCTAACAGTCGTGAGTTATGCTGATGAAGCCAATAATTTTCCAGGCTCCTCTAAATTTTGCCCAGGTTTTGTGAGGACAATTTTTTTCCTGTGAGCACTTTTCTGTAAAACCTCAGATTTGCATCTGCTGTTTGCATTTGTAGCCAGAAAAGGGGGAAAAGGAAAAACTACCAAGTGCACAAACCATGTGCTACAAACTGCCTGTGTTGTTTGACATAAAGACTCTGGGATAGTCCAAAACAGGGATTAATTTCTTCAAAACTGTGACCTCTGACAATCCCCTCAGGTCTGGAAATACCACCACTCCAGGAGAGAAAAGTTCTGCAAAGCATTCACAGCCCAAAATCACAATATACCTATCCCTGCACGGCCGCTCTCCGACATCTGTCAGGATAAGCATTGTGGCCAATGTGCTCTTGGAGTTAGAAAAGTCTCCAATAAACACTTTTACAAACATTTGCCCATCCATCACTCTTCAGAACAAAATCTCTGGCAAAACTGTTGGCGACAAGACCTTGATGGATAGGCCAGGATGCCCTTCCAGTGAAATCCAAGAATTTCAGGTTAATTCTTTTAACTGTTGAAGTGGCTGTTTAAGCAAGTGATGCTCGTGAGATACTACAGAAAAATAATTGTTGTGACATTCAGGTTAAAAAATTATTAAACACCCTCCTAGACTCATACATACAGGTAGAAAACCCCAAACAACTCAGGCCTCCAGCATGTAAGGGTTAAGCTCCTGTCCCCTTAATGTTTGGTTGTTAAATGCTTCCAGAGAGCCTGGAACTACAATTGGGCACTGCACACTCCAAGCTAACTGGCAGACAAGTGTTGCTTTAGGCTTAGAAACACTGTTTTTTCACTCCTGGGACCTGGGTTTATTCCAGCTTAATCCAGCTACAAATTGTTGTCTTCCAAAGTCTGCAGCTTCTTTTAAGTGCCTCCCTCCTCCTCACAGCCTATAATTACCAGCAATTACCATCCTTGTTTACCAGGGGCCGTTTCTGAGTGGTGTCAGTGAGTGTGTATTTGTGGAAGAGATGGAGCTTTATGAAAAGCTGCATGAGCTGACCCAATGCTCTTGGGAAGAATAAGACAAATTGGCGTGGAAAACTGAGAGATCTGAATCATCCAAAGGGGAGTTGACTACTAAAACAAAGCACAAAAATAAAATATCTGGGTTTGCTTCATTTCTTTGCAAGACCTACCACAGAGTTATTTCCCCCACCTGATGTAAATAATTGCTTCTGCAATGCTCAGCCATTCAGAGGCTGTTGTGTTGAAGCAGTTGCTGGATGATAAAGTACTTTGGAGATAAGTTTATATAAAGAGAAATTAGATCTATCCTGCCAGAACACTGACTCAGCCTAATGTGTGAGTTTATAGGCTGCCCTGGTCTCAAAAATCATCCTTCAAGTCTTGGCAGCCAGCACCAGGTGAACATTGTGTTCTTCACATGGAGCATCAAATTCCTGGGGCTTTGGCTGTCTGGAGCACGTGCTTGGAGAGGTTCTGCTGCACGGGCAATTAATCCCTGCTCTGCACCTCTGGTGCCTTCAGCAGCTGCAAAGATCCTTCAGAAATAACCCCAGACTCTGAGGAGATGCTGCATTTCCCAGGAGCATGATGCTCTGGTCTGCAAGAGGAGCTGGGAGTGCTGCCAGATGAGAGCAGGATGGAAGGAGGGTGTCTCTGACACACACCAAGCAAGACCCACAGAGGTGAGCTGGCTGTGCTGTGAAGCCCAGAGGAGCTGGCTGGCACCAGGAGCTTCTGGGGACACCTGGCCATCACCTCTTGCTGTGAAACCAGCAAAATATTAGTGCAGGAGGGGACCAGAGCAGATGCTGCAGAGCCAGAGCAGTCTGTCAATGCTTGTGACACACTCACAATCCTGTTTCCTCAGTGGAAGTGCTGCCTCATAGATTTTCTGTTCTCAGACAGTAAAATGTGCCCTCTGCTCATGGCACAGCAGCTCCTGCAGGCCAACAGGGTGACTTCTGTGTCAAGAAGGAAAACAGGCAGTGACAGAAGAGAATTCTCAAATGAATGAATACAAGAAGGTGAAGCAACTTTTCTGCTTTGTGAATTTATATTTAAACTCCTGTTTGTCTTTCAAGTAACAAACCAGAGGCTGATAAAACCCTTTTAGGAGTGTGGCAATAAATTATTTTCTGTGAGCCTCTATACTGAGGGTTTTTTGTTTTTGTAAAATCTCAGTACCTGAGACCCCAAAACTCTGGAGACTGAAAAAAGAGGGACTAAATCCAGCCACATGTGACTGGAGACAGTGCACAAGTACATTAAATTAGTGCCCCAACAGCTCCCCTGTCCCTAATGGCAGCTCTGGGATGCTCAGACCCATCTGCAGCCATTGGCACCTTCCTGGCATCAGTCTATTGCTTTTTTTAAAAATCCCATTTTCCTAAAGGCCTAGGAGCCCCTGTTCAGTGCTCTTCTGCCCCTACTGCTTCTGGAAAGGAAAATAATAAATTAGACTTTGGTAAACTACAGAAATATTTTACTTACAAACTCAATGAGAAGCTTTTCATTCCTCCTGCATATCATTCATGCTATTGTTCCTATTTTCATTCATTTTCTCCTCACCTATGAGCTACATGTAATCCTGCCAGGACCAGATCTTTAACCCCACCTGAGCAAGCTTCCCTGAGCTGCAGAAAGGCAGAAATGCAGCAACTACTCCCACTGGAAGATCACAAATCAAAGCAGCAGGTGCTGAACCCCCTCTGACAATGATTAATGCCCACACTGAGAACAACTGAGCTCTTTTCCAATCTTAGTGCATATTATCAATAATAATATTTCTTTTTAAATTATAGTAGTCCAGAAAAAAAACCTCACATCCATTTAATGTGCACAACAAGACAAAAACATCCAAAATAAGAGAGAGAAAAGCATCAATTTGGATCAGTAGTATTTCAGAGCCTGCTTCAACACCCTTTGCTCACATGACATGAGACTCACTTGCAAGAATACTAGACATGGTTAAGCAGTCAGGTTGTGAAGCCCTTTAAAAAGTTTGACTCTTTGCAAAACAAAAAAAATTTTTTTGGGTTCTGCTACAAATTTTGAATGAATCCATGCATTATGCCCACACGAAAGGCTCACCATGGTTTATAAGTCCATGAGAATTCCTTTGATCTTATTGTTTCTACTTGTCTTGAAGTACAACCAAAGGTCAGTTTGGGATGAACTGTTTATCTACAGTTTGGTTTGGGGTTTGAGTCATGTGGGTGTTTTCAGAAATGGAGGTATAAAGAAAGCTCTGAAGGAAATACTTCCTTCAAGTCATGAGGGGAGATAATGTAATGGGTTTTAAAATGTTGCACTGCAATTTAAAGATTAGAAAAATGTAGCTGTGAGGCATTTACTGAAATAACAATGGGAACACTAATAATAACAAACAATAATAATAATAATAAGGACACAAATGGGAATGCCAGTGTTCATGTAGGAAAACATTACCAAGCCGTGAAGTAGCAACCCAAAAATTTGAAACAGAAGAAAAAAAAAAAGCTCTAGATCTGTAGCAATATTTGGCAAGCAGAACTTGGCACTTTGGACTCAACATGCTTTTCTAGTTAAGAGTGCAAACTACACTGTTTGTACCACAGGGGGATGACTCTTTGGGATGCAGCTGGAGGGAGACTCAGACTCTCCTGAACAGCCCTATGGGTTTTCAAGTCTGCCCTGAGAAAAAAGCATTTTCCTGTGTCTTAAATCATCTCATGTCCCCTCTTTCCTGCCACCGCCTCTCTCTGAATCTTCCCTACTCTTATTTTTCTCTTGGCTAAAGGGAGAACACTGGGGTGAATTTGAGATAACAGCTTAGCCCAGTTGTTGTCACTTGGCCACTCAGAGAGTGACAGTGGCTTCCAGACACTCCTGTTCCAAAAGCACAGGTTGCTGTTGTCTCACAAAGACTTACTGTAGCACAGCACTTTCCTCACCCAGAGTTCACTGACTCCCATCAATCTCTCAGAGGCCACCATGCAGATAACCATGAAAACATCCCATGTTCCAATTATTAAGTGCCCCAGAACTGTGGTTTTGTCTTTTGAGCTTGATTACGTTACCGGTTGTAAAGAGTTTTTTCAGCTGTAGGTGGAAGATGCAATAGAAGGTGAAGTAATTCTATTTTTGAAGTGTGAGGTGTAGGTGAATGCAATTACAAAGCAGAAAATTCAGCTGTGATTTAGTCATTACAAAACCCTACTGCAAATGCAGAGGAGGGGACTCATCAGTGTTGTGGTGAAAGCACGAAACACCCCAAGAAAGAACCTGAAAACTGCTCCAGTCATAAAAAAGAAAAACCTAATGGGAATTGAATAAAAGAACATAATCTCAGCAGCAAAACGACGGAGGTGTTTCATAGGCGAGGGCAATGCTAAAAGCACCCTTCCCCAGCCTCGAGAAAAGCCGTGTGCTGCAGCAGCGCTGAGAACTCGCTGCAGTGGATTTTCCAGAGTGCAGAGAGCCAAGAATAATATAACATCACCAGGCAGACTTCAAAGCCCTGCTCCTCCACTCACTCGTGCTCCTGTGCATCCCCCCGGTGCCAAAGCACACAGGGATCGCAGGGCTCTGCTCAGCAGCTGCTCGGGATGTTTGACACATTTCCCAAACTCTTACTGCACTTGTAAAAGAAGTTTCCAATAGAGGCAGTGCTTTGACCGTAGCATTTACAAGAACCAAAGATAAAAACAAGAGGGAGTTTTGTTTATTGATTGACTGGCACAATTTGCAGATATTTCCTGGAAAAAGGCATCACTGTAATTGTGCAGAATCTTTTCCTGTGGGACCGCAGATGTTCACAGAAGTGCAAGGGAAGACTTACTGCTCCAGTAGGGAGTAAAGTCATTTTGGGAACCATCTACAGATAATGACAACAAAGACTCGCTCACTCAGTGCGTTAATTTCTTGATGAGCTTCAGGCTGGCAAAGCTGAAAGCATCCTAATTTAAGATCAACTCTGTTTTCAGAGACAATAAATTCATACTCCAGCTACAAAGACTTTCAGAAGTGAGAACACTTGGTATCACGCTGTGTGAGCAGCATATTGGCAGAATAAAGATTTCCAATCAAAACTGAAGACCCAAACATACAGAAGCGTAGCTGAAATCCTCAACTCCTGTGCTAGACCTGTAAGTACCAAATTTTCCCGAGGTTTAATGATGTGGGGTGTGGAGGGCTGTGGAAGGATGGCAGTGGCCCTGCAGAAGGGTGACAGAGGTCTGGGTGCTGCCCTGGGAGCCAGGATTTCAGACTGAGGTCACTGCAAACCCACATATATGCAGGTTTTGATTTGCAGATTCTTAACAAAGCCTAAAACCTAAACCAGATCTCAGTTAAGATGACAAATTTTCATCTGGGTTGTTATTACTACTTTTATTTTATCAAGTTTTAGAAATGTGTCTGAAACTGTGTGGGAAAGAAAAGGGATAGAACCCCCAACCTAAAAAAGCACCATGAGCACTACCAGGGCCAAGTGATGTTTTGCAGCCTCCTGTGGCTGCCTAATGAATCTGGGCTGAATTCACAATCAGGAGCAGATATCACAGCCAGGTCACTGCCACAGAGTTTGGATAGACATAACAAAACAATCTCCCTCATCACCCAACCCCAAATATCCCAATGCACTGCCTGCTCAGATAATTGGCTGGGAAGCAGCTTGCATTAGACTGAAGCTGATTTTTTTTCCAGTTTAATAAAAGGTAGCATCAAAAACTCATTCTCACCCACAAATGCCACATGTAGCCAGCAGCATGAGCTGGCAGGGAGGCTGGAGATTAGCTGTGCTCCCAAAAGGCAGTACTTCCAAATATTCCATTTAGGCCATTGAGGTCACATCAGTCCTTAAGTTCCCTGACAACAAAACTGGGGTGAGGGAAACTGGTCTTGGATCTTGTTGTGGTTCATTTTGGTTGTTTTGCCCATTTTCATAGGGGTTTATAACTTGGCAGTAACCTTGGGAGCTCCGGGTTGTATGTAACAGATTAAAGGCAGAAGGCACATTTGCTGAACAGAAGTTCACCAAAGATAACATCTTTTAATATTAAAGCCACTGATAAAAAAGTGAAATGCAATAAATAATAGAAGCCATATGAGCTGAGGTTAAAAAATCTGGGTCCTTGAAGGTGCCCTGATGTTCAACACTTGAGTGTTTTCCCACCAGCTCTGCCACTGGTGTTTTTTATTCATCAGTTTCCCTCAGCTGTAAAACACAAAGTGGTTCTCATGCTACAAAACTGTTCTGTATTTAATAGGTTACAGGGTTTAAAACACTTTAAACTTGTAAGCCATATACATACACCACTGAGGCACTTTCAGTTTTAAATAGACAATAACTGACATTAATTTCATGTGTGACAATTTCCAGTGGCATTTTAGAGAAACCAAAGCACCAAAGACATAAAGCCTCGAGGGAAAACTAAAAGCTTGTAGCACAAACCAGTGCTATTAGGAATAAACATCTGGCCTCTGCTACATTGTTAGGGGTTTTCTGAGAATAAATAGTTTTATCAAAGGAGAATACAGTTATATCAGGAGAATAAAGTTGTGTGGCTAAAATTCACATGGATCCTCCAGCTTGCTCAGACAAGATGGCCCAGGTCCTGTTTGCAGCTTCTGCTCCTGAAAGACCTTTGAAGGACCTACTCAAGTGCTAAAAGGTTTCCCACTCACATCAAGAGGGTAAGAGAAGAGGAGCAGCTCCAGACAAGAGGCTTTTGAAGTTCAGAACGTGCCTTTAAAAACCACAGGAGCTGTGATCATCCTTTCCTATGAGTGGGACCCCAGACTGCACCACCAGGATGTCCTCACTGCTAACGCTGTTCTTTCCATGCTGTGATCTCCTTCTCAGAACCCTGAAATGTCAAACCCCTGTTCTCAGTCTAACAAATAACTCCAAGTGAACCCAGAGCCATTCTGACATTTGTCCTT
Organism: Peucedramus taeniatus; assembly: GCA_013400575.1. NCBI lineage: Eukaryota > Metazoa > Chordata > Aves > Passeriformes > Fringillidae > Peucedramus > Peucedramus taeniatus. The sequence goes on along the minus strand of WBNO01031745.1, from coordinate 91,450 downwards.
TAAAGCCTTCCTTTCTCTTTAGGCACTTTGGAGTTGATAATTTATAACTTTCCCTGCCCTAAACATCTCATGGGTGTCCAGCTTCTCTGTTGTTTTTTTTTTAATTCACCTGTTCTGGAGTGTGTTTTTGATGTTATTCCTTCAGCAAGTACACATTAGTGCCTTGTGTGTAGATAAATAATGATTTTACTTCAAACAGAAAATTCAAACCCTGTATACTTGAGACACAACTTTCTCCCCAAATTAATTATCTACACATGTCCAGCTGGAATTTCACTTTCTTCACACAGTGTGCTTAAGCATAATAGACACTAAAACAATTATTTATACCACAGACTGGAATTGCCTGGGTAGAACAATGAGAATCTTTTAAAAAACATGTTTTTAAAGATAAAGCCAACTAGCTTTTCAGCTTCAAATTTAGGTTTTGCAATAAAAGACATTCTACAAAACATTATACCTTTGGAAATGCTTTAAAGAAATAAATTTAATTTAGAAAGTTCATAGTTATTTTTGTGAAGGGAAATGTGGTGGAGAGTTTGGATTCAAGATCGCACGACATCGTAAGTCTTGGAATACGTGGAATTCTTGAAAGACTGTGGAATTTCCAGAGGACTAAAAGAAAGCTGGTGGTGTGCCAGTTTTCTAAAAAGGGTAGGGTGGACAGTCTGGCAAAGACAGCCTGGTCAGCCTCGCTTCCCAGACAAGAAAATATAGGGAAACAGCACGTGTTTCAACCCACACAGCCCAAAGAGGATTGATAATTAATCCAAATCAATAGAGGTTTACAGAAAACTATTTTGGCTGAACGTCAGCAAAAGCTGATTGTTGACAAGAGAGAAAGACAAAATCAACATGGTCGATATTAAGATGATTGAAAATTGGTTAAATGGCATTTGTCTGCATTGAAATGGGGAGTCAGAAATGTAGCTGCCTACTGAATCCCAAAGCAGTCGTGGGACTGCATGAACACATTCTATTGTTAACTGGAAGAAACAAACAATAAACATTGACCAAAGACGAGTGCAAAGAACATTGTGGGAGGATGAAGGAGGAAGAGATTGGTCACTGATTGTGATCTGCACCATGTTCCCACATGCTCCACAGCTGAGCAACAGCAGCAGCCCCAGGGCAGCCAAATCCCGCGTCAGACTCAGCCTCAGCCCTCCTGCAGCCGCTTCCCTCTGCTCCACAGATCCTCTGGAGGGATCCCACTGCATAACCTGGTAATCAAGGATTCCCAAAGGTGGAATATCCCATATGGGAAGCGTGGTTACATCATCTCTGGGTATGGTACTGGTGCAGGTACCACCCCAACATTTGGTATCAACAAAATCTGCCTTGATCTTAATTCAGTTTGATTCAGGATTAAAAACTAAATTTGTTCTCAGGTAAAGAAGTCTAGGAGCAACATTGGTTTAACTTATTAAGGAGAAGATTCTGTGCTAACTTTTTAGGTACCTAAAAAAATAGAAGAAATCCAAGGAGAGGAACATTTCAGTCTAGAAACAAGAATGCTTTTAAGTCCAGTGGGCACAAACACAGAGTAGGAGTTAAGGAGCAAATTTAGACACTCTGGTTACCAACTATTGGAATAAGTGAAGACAGACTGCGATGAATCAGTGGAAACTGTAAGATCAGGATTCTTCCTGTTCTTCCTGGGATTAAGCCTAGTGATCCATAACTGGTGTACGTGACCACAGGAGTCCACTTCTGACTACAATCTTTATGATCTGTAAGTCTCCAGATAATATCACCTTCCCAAATCTAACAAATGGCAGAAATGCACAATCCAGCCACATCAGAGGAGCAGGGTAAACAGGGCAGAGGTATCAAGGCTGGCATGGTTATACTGCATTTATTAATGTGTAATCTGGCCTGTGCCTCCCTGTGTCTACATGGAACTGCTCTGTGCCATCAAAGCAAACCCAATCAGAGCAATTTTTATTGTCAACATTTGAGCAGAATTTGATATTACCTTCAAGAAAAAACAACAGGACATGATTTAAATATTCATATTTTAGTAATGCGGAATGTTTTTATTACTAACACATGCAAAGAAAATATTGCAATGTTTATGTGAATATCACATGCTTTAATAAACAGTGATAGAAGTTCATATTTGTGTTCATTCTTGTCTCTAGAACAAACCTTCTGTGACCTTTCTGAGAGCAGAGCAGTTTAGACCAGTGTTTATTAAGTTCATAGTTACCTAACAGCTTTGAGCTGGTCTGCTGCTTCATGCCATGAAGGCACATGGTGCAGAACAGGGACTTTAGAAATTTTTTATGAAAGATCAAAAGAAAAGAGGAAAACAGCCAGCACCAGACACACACATAATAGCAAATAACAAGGCTGAAGCTGTTGTGACCAACACTAACCCAAGGGCTTGGATGTTGAACTCTTATTCTGAGTGCCCAGAGAGGATGGAGTGAGGACCCTAACTTGGAATTTCCTGGCTGTCGTCAGTTCTGTTACAACCATAACTTGTTTTAACATGTTTTCAGCTTTTAAATTTTTTCCCTCCTCCTTAATATAGTCTAAACTAGACATAAAATGGAAAAAATGTACTATTTCCACTGAGCACTGATGCCTTTGACATCTGCTTCCAAGTGTTATTCATCACCACACAGTGCAACAATCTTAGAGCAAGTACAAGGTGCCTTTTGGAAAAAGTGAGTCCCTGGGATCGTGTCTCATAACAAAGCCTCCCTTTCCCCAAGGAATTGCAGCTCTTGGATGTCCACAGAAGAAAAGCACCACAGCCCACCTGCAGTCCTAGCAAGCAGCAGCATTAGCAGTGCTGAGTTTAGGGTCAACCCTCCCACCTCACAGATGGCAGAGGGGATGTTCCTTCCTTACTCCTTTTTTCAAGCACAGTTTTCAGTATTTTTTAAAATCTACTCCCATCTCACAGTGGCATAATTTTATGCTCATGACTACTTTTACACACAAAGGAAAACAGCACAGAGAATTTCTGAAAGGATGAAGATCCTGATGAGCATCTCTGTCATGAACCAGATGGCCTTGGGAAATCCACCTTGTGTGGCAGTTGAAGGCAGCAGCAAGGCTGCAAATACTACAGAAGATACCTACAATTGTGAGTTTGGGTTCCATCCCTACAGAACAGGCTTACCAATCCCCACAGCATCAAACTCTTTACATGGAAAGTGTTAATGAAAAGGCAGTAAGAAAAAATTTGGGGTTAATCTCACCAGCAAGGTCCCATCTAAGTCACTGAGCTGAGTTACAAAGACTTCAGATAACTGCCAAGTTAGTGCTGTAACAAAATTAAGGGAAAAAATGCCAGTTTTACTGGGAACTACGGAATAATGGCTGAGCAAAATCACAATTACAATTAATTTTTTTCTGCATCAAAAATTCTATGCAAAGTATAACAAGATGGGTATTAATGGGTCCCTTTCCAGGTCTTTTCTGTTTTGCTAGATAAATTTGAAATAACCAGCAGCTGGGATTGGCTCTGTTGGTATTGGTCCATCATGGCTCTATCAAAAAGGAACTGTTTATAGCTAACACTATTGTCCCTTGGAAATCTCCTCCATTTCCATACAAACTGAATTGTCCTTCATTGAATGCAGGCAATTAAGGATGATTCACATAAAAAAAAGAAAGATCTGACTCTGCACAACTATTTTTTCTCTTGAAGATAATACATGATTGCATGCTAATTCTAAGCATCATTTTAAACGGGTAAATGACAGGAAAATTAAGGTTACAGTGATGTTTGTCATTGATTTTTACTCTCTCTACTGAGTTGTGATTACATGAAGTTTCTGGCTTCATATTTTGACAGCAAAAGCAGGGAAGTGCAGGAAGAGATGAGGATCTCCTTTGTCATAGGCAGCACATTGAAACCAAGGATGTTCAGGGGGATATTTATTTATCTTTCAAACACAAAGTATCACAAACAAGTGATGGCAATTCCCCCAGTTAATTTCACAGCTCTTCACTTGCTGATGTGCACAGCAGTGAAGTGAACTTGGACAATTTCTGGGACTAGTCATAAGTCAAGCCCAAGGCTGTGGACAGCTCACTGCTCTGGTTTCACACGGGTCCTGTGCAGGACACCAACACAAACCCTGCTGCCAAGGGCTACAGAAACCCAACCAGTCATGCTCAATGTCACTCTTTTGAAAGAATCTGGGCTCTGACCTGGGGTGCAAATTAACTTCAGCATGCTCTCTACAAAGTGTTGACATGGAGACATTACTTAATTCTTGTACAGCAAGGGTGACTTGTATGGATCATTTAGGACTGTCAAAACAAACTGCTCTGTGACTAAGGGCTTGCTCCATGTGAGCTGTGCTGGCAGGATTAAGTTCTTGGGGAAGAAACCACGAACCTGTTGCTCATATGTCTGGGGAGCAGGTCAATTTCAAGTCTTCTAAGGCAAAAATAGTGGGTTTTTTCAAGAAGAAAATGTTGCATAAATATTTTAAAAAGAAAAAAAGCGAGGTTGTTATAACAAAATCATTTTAGCTGCACTCTGAGGTGAACAGACTGGTCAGAACAACAGCAACCACCTGTGCCAGTGGGGATTCATTGCAGGGATCCATTCTCCTCTGGATTAATTTTGAAATGAAGCAGTTTATTTATCTGTATTTACTCTCCAGTCAGGAATAACAACTCCCTGTGCTGACAAATCCAAATGCATTCCATTAGTGCTGGTGCTGTACTGACAGAGTGGCTGAACTCAGAACAAGCTGCAGGGCAGGGACAGATGCTCAAGGACAAGTACTGGAGTCAACACCAAAAATTTTGATATTTTAAAGGGCAGAAAAAGGAGAATTTAATGTTTTGCAGTGAGCAGCAGAAGGTTTCTCCTCTCCCATAGCAAACACAACTCTCCTGCTAACAGTTTCCAGGCAAACACCTATGAGTAAAGCTCATTCTGAAGTACTGATAAAAGATTTTTCTAGAAGACCTTATCAGATCTGAATAGAAGAAAGAAGGTGCTTGGCCAGATGACTAGACATGGCAGCACATAGAACAGACTGGGAATTGGCATATTTAGTGAATATCAACAAAAATTTTGGATCTAAACCCTCAAATAACTAACTCACTTTGGTCCATGGCACATTTCAAGGAGTAGGGGGAAAAAGTCAAATAAATAAGTAAATAAAAAATTTGGACCAGACCAGCTGGTTGATGGGATGTTTTTGTTTTTCTCCCAGGGGACCCAGTTTGAAGATGACCCTGTGACAGTGGAAGTACCTCATCTCAAACACAGCTCTGCATTAAATCCTCCAAACAAGACATCTGCAGGGGCCTGAAATGTTTCTTGGCACACATATATGTATCAAACCCTGGGCCAGCCTGCAAAGGTCAAAATTCTCTTCTAGCTGTAGACAAAGAGTAGAGAGACATTTGCTAGAAGCAATTTTATTTTGCTTATTAAGCAAATATTAAGTCAGGTATCCTCCTGTTTTTGATACCTTTAAGATCTCTACTCCTACTGCATAGTTTAAATTATACAGGGCAGTGACTTCCTAATGGGTATAGCACAGCTCTAACAATAGTCTTTGTTTCCTAAGACAAAGTGAACATCATTCTGGACTATTAAGTTTCCTATAAAGCACAGCTGGGCAAAAAGAAAAACTTTCTTCATGTTGCCTTTTAATGGAAATGTGATGTTTCATTTCTGCACAGACTCATTACATTGTCCACAGAAAATGGAGCTCACCCCCAGATGTGGAGTTAGAACAGCTCTGCACAATTTTAACAGGTGTTTATCCCAACAGGATTTTGCAATCTACAACAACAGAGACTCTCCTTAAAGAATCTCTTCCAGTGAACATTATCAGCATTTTAACAAGTTTCAAAAATGTCTAACTCTGGACACCTTTTACCTGGTTTTTATTCTTTATTCTTATTTTCTTTGCTTAGAGCAGTGTGTTCCCTGCCTTCTTCCACCCCAGCACTGCTTCCCCTCAGCCATCACACAATCCCACAGTGCTTCAGCAGCTCCTCAGAGCTCACTTATACCCAGATTTCTGACCTGTGCTCTTCTCAGGTCACTTGCTGGTCCCTAATTTTTTTTTTCATGGATATTTTTCATATTTATGACAGTTCCTTGCCAGAGACAAATGTCAAAACAGCAGTAAACCTGTTGCATGTCTATTAAATGGCTCTGCTGTTGGTAAATCCCCAGTTTAATCTGCTCCTTCCTTGCAATATACTAAAGATCATTTAACTTGCACAAAACAGTGTCTTAGAATCATCTTTTCTGTCTTTGCTTCATGCTTTGTTAGGGACCTGCAAGTTCTCCAACACTCACCATTTTGAATTTGTTGGAAGTCCTTGTCTCTCCCAGCATCCCAGGGGTCAGCAATTCTCCAAACTGTATCTTCTTTTTACTCTGGAATATGGTGTCAAAAAGAGCCCAGTGACCAAAACTGCCCCCTACACCTCCCACAGAGCAGCTCTGCAGAGAGCAGGACCAAACTCAGGGTTTATTTTTCACACAGGCAATGGTAACTCTGCTGCTCATGGCTCCAAAATACTCTCAAGTGTATTGGAAGAGACTTGAGGGTGTTTATGAACTGCAATGTCAAGGACTAAGTCTCTGTGCTTTTGAAAAGACCTGGGAAATTAGGAACAGGAGCACCACCATCTCCTTTAGCCATCTAAACCCTTTCCAAAGTTTTCTGAACAGTTTTGTTCTGTCTTTAAATAGAAAAAGAAAAAAGAAAGAATTTCACTGTTCCTTTGCCCAGTACATAGTGTGAGTATTACTGTGTTTGTGTCCCCTTCCCCTGGAGTGGGCACAGCACAATGCTGGGGTGCAAAAAGGGAACAGCAAGTGTGTCATTTCAGCTGCACACACCCACTGCTGCTAGACACCAAAAAATCCTCAGCTGAGAGAGAGGAAAAGTGGAGGTTCTGCTTGGGATGACATTAGAGGGATAAACAAAAAGGCAAACCATCCCCAAGTGCAGCTGAACAGCTTTCTCAAATTCATGGTGCAGCCATTTAATCAGAAAACAGCTGTGATGGAAAATCTGATATTTCTTGGCAGTCTGCATGACATTTCCTTCTCACTGGTGAAAAGTATGACCCTGAGGGTTTATAATTAAGCAATAATTAATCAGGCACACAAGCACCTCAGCAAATGACACAAAGCTTCAACATCTCCAGACATTCCTCCACTTCCTTCTGCTTTATCCAAAGTACACTGTGAAAATCAGACTCCAGAGTTAGAGATGGAGAGGCTGCCAGGTGAGCCAGGGAAGTCTACAGCACCAGTCCACAATAAATCTGCCACATGTGAGTATTTCTGCTCTCCAGCCCATCCACAAGGGGAAGGCTCACACACACAATGGCTTTGTAAGATTTTGCAGTGTGAAGGAGGATTTGACAAAGACACTGACAAAGAGAAGTGCCCCAGAAACCAAATTTGAGCCCAGATTCAAATGGGACAACTTTGTTCAAGTTTTAATTCAGTCTGCAATGAATGAAGAGCTGCCTGCACAGTCTGGAGCTGAACCTTTCCAGAGATCAAAAGGGCCCAATAGCTCTGCCTCTTGGAACAAGCTACTAAACAAAAAAACCCTTCAGCTTTTCATTCAGATTAACTATTTCTTTGGATGATAAAATATTCAAACTCTTCAAAATTCCTCCTCCATTTCTTGGCATAGTACCCTTACCCTCCTTAGAGCTGTGACAGTTGGAATTTTTTGTAGCTTTTTTTTGGTAGCATTGTCTTTTCTACCTTTTCCTATAACATTTCCATGTTACCTTTTACAAGAGAGACCTACAGACAGAGAAGGAGAGTGCAGGTGCACTTAAACCCTCCCTGGTTCTGTTGTGCAGGGAGTTTCCATTACCTCTAATTTCCATTGTTCTGCAGCGAAAACAACCAGGCCCAGCTGGAATGGGCAGCCTGGGAGCTGGAGCAGTGGCCTGAGGTAGGACTGTTTTCAAGCACAAAGTCAGATTTTTTCTAGCAATTGCTGTTTTTAACTGTTAAGTGGCTTTTGCCACCTCTCAGAAGTTTAAGTGATCCCCTCTGGTGACAGGCAGGGGATTTGTTTATGATTTTGGTGCTTTCTTTTAGGAGGTGAGGACACATAGCCTGAAACAAACATTTTTCATTCCTGAGTCCTGATGAGATTTGAAATCACAGAAAGACTGTAATATATAATAATCCAGATAATTATTTGGATTTCAGCCTTTGCAAGGAAATTCTGTATTGCCATTTGCATCCCAAGAGGAGCAGCTGGGAAACAGAAGTGATAGAGATTGTCTTTGCTCTGATTACCAGATTTTCTGGCTCCCACACAGCATGGGACCAGGCTCTTAAATTAGTTGGCATCCACTAAAAATGGTTTCAGAGTTCTCTCTTTTTCTGGCAGATTATCAGTGAAATATTGACAATCACAGAACTTCATCTTCAGGCCTTTTGTCTGTAATTACCAATTCTTCAGAATCAATGCTAATGATGGTGTGGTCTCACTCCTTCATTCACTGAGCAAAGAGAGCAGGGTGGGCACCAAGCTCCCTGTTACACATGAGATCCCAGGGAAAGCTCTGACTGCAAAAACCCCTTCATGGCTCGTGTTCACATGATAAATACCACCAGGCATAGTGCACTGAAAAACATCTCTGGAGGCACAAACACCTCCTGTAAATCCTGTGTCTATGGAACAAGTGCCACGCTGATAACCAGCTGCTCTCTGGAGCCTCTTGGATGATTATCCTGGATTTTCATCTTTTAGATATCAGCTGTTGGGCCTGTCAGCTAAAGCTAAGGAGTTTGAAAATGAAACTCTTCCTTCATCTACAGGTGTTACAGGTAAATTCAGCCAAAATAAAGGAGGTTAGGCAAGATACCCCACCCTCCCAACTCATATGAATACTTCAACCACACCATTTCCTCACTAGAACTGCCTCATGCAGGAAAAGGTGTGAGTAACACAGAGCTTTCTACAAACTGCAACAGAGACAATTGCAATGGAATATTTACAGAAAATGTCCTCATTTTATGCAAGTATGTTGGCACGAGAATATCTTTGCTAAAACTCAGATTATCCTTGTCAAAACAGCCAGAAAATTCCCAGTTCCATGCAGTCAGGACCAGCTCAGGAGCTGTTCACATTGGTGACGTGTTGGGCACTACAGAGGAGTTTTCTGCCTGTGCCCTGAGTGAGCAGCAATAACCACACTCCAAACAAGGGGGTGACGAATTTGACTGGTGTCAAATCTTGTTTTTACACCAAGCATTTCATTCCAACACTCACAAATGACTCCAGTGCCACTGAAACAGAGCCACTCTCGTGGCAGACAGTGGCAACTAAAAACACATCGTACAACATCTGAGGGAAACCAAACGTTGGCAAAGAAAATGTTGTCAAAACTCCATTTCTGTGAAAACTGCTCTGGGAACTTTCAAGTGCATTTCAAGTACATACATGTATTTTCAATTTATGTAGTTTCAACTACATAAAGCAGAGACAAGACCTCAAGATTCAAGTTTAAAATCTCCTTTTTCACTCCTCATCCTAATAAGCCACACTTTCCTTGGAATAAAAGACATAATATTCAATTTATACTTTATCTTCTCCAATTCAGTGTTGAGACCAGCTGTACATCAAGCTGAGGAGGAACTAATAGTATTTTCTAAATATGTGATTAACTGCAGGTAGGATTTACCCCAGAGAGAGGTGGGAATAACAAAACTGTCTCTTGGTAGGAGCACTGAAGAAGATGTGTGCAATCACCCTCTTGGACAAAGCTCTGATATGAGGAACTGCACACACAGACATGCACAGAAATGAAAATATAACCTTGCCATCAGAAAATTAATCAAAGTATATAATTATACTATAGGCTGGATCTGGACAGAGATTTAGGAAAAAAAGCAAACTGGCTGAAAGATGCATCTTTAAAGGAAAAGAGGAGGGAGTGTCAGGATAACAAAATAAAGTGTTTTGAGTTTTTATTGTCATACTTTTGCTTTGAGTTCGACATAAGGAGGATTAGGTCACTTAGGAATAGAACATTTATTGTGAGTTTATTGGAAAACAACTTGAGATGCCCAAGAATTCTTCAATTCTTCTATTTGATCATCCCACCCACTGCACCCAGTGGAGTCAAATCTGGGCATCAGGGAGCACATCTGTGGGTGATAATTAGCCAATAATTCTCTTTTTAGTGAGGAAAAAACTGCCAACAAAGCCTTTTGGAGAATATGGAAAAGGGGGATTAAAAATCATTGAGTAAAAATCTTAAGCTCTTTCCTAGTGCACATTCTGTTGGAAGAAGTAATGTTGGATTATTATCTCTACTTGGTCACAAAAGAGCATAAACAAAAACCAAACAGACTCCAGGAAACAAGATCATCCTTTTCCATATGCTGGATGTGCTGGGATTGCACTGGGGCTGCTGCTTTGCACAGCTGAGAACATTTTGCAGGAGGGCTGAGACTTCTCACCCTCAGCTCTGTGGTGATCAGGGCAGAAAACTACGGCCAAAAATGTTTCTTTGGGGGGGTATCTGCTGAAGATATCAAATATAAACATCTACAGCCATTACAATGTGCCTCTTGCAACTTCAGCCTTATCCAGTTTCCCAAAGTTGCCAAGAAATGCCATTAAAATTTGGCAGAGGCAGTGAAGAAGTACTTGAGTGCCATGCCTTGTGTTCGTGGCTCTTGGAGAGCGCACTGGGGCTCCTCTGCCTGCCTTGTGATGACAGAAATCCACTGGCAGCAGGGAAATTCTTCCTTGCACAGACTCAAAACAGGCTTCAATTTACACCAAAAACAAATTTCCCCCTTTCTATGGTGGGATCACCCCTTAGAAGTTTTGTTGATGACTTTGAAGAAACATTAGAAACAGAAAACTCAATTCCCTAATGCAAAATGGGGTGCTACCAGCAGTCTTTTTGTCTTTTTTATCATAAAATCAAATATATTTAAAATTTTTGGTGGCCCCTGTGCAGGTTTCAGCAGATTTTAGAGGCCTGACCATTGTAAGCAGCCTGTTTTCATCCATCTGCAGCCTCTGCAATGACAGAGCTGTGAGGAGGGATTTAAACACGAGCCCACACAGCAGCAATGAAGGTGGCACTTGTGGAATAAACAGAAATTCGTGACTAAAAATGAGAGGAAATTCTATCTCAATACCTTTTCTAATCAGTTCAAGACTATTACAGAGTAGGAATTAAATATTGCTGGCTGAAATGTGTGTTTTCTGTAGCTAAAATCAAGGAGTTTTCAATATAAATCAAGATATAGCTACTTATCTGCAGCATATAATTTCTATAAAGCAAGATCCATCTACAAATTAGAATGCAGCAAGGTGACACAATAAAATCCTGGATCTACTGAAACACAGATGTTAGCAACAGAAACACAGATTTGGGTTAAAATAGTGAAAAACTAACCATAAACCATGCAGCATTTAATAAGAGATGCAAGTGGAATGGTTAAAAAAAAGATGATGAAGAGTTAATATTGGTATTAGATGTAAAAGAATTGCAAAAATGCATTTGAAATGTGGTAATTTGGATGGCAATAATATTATTCATGATCTATCTGCTGGTTTGTTTGATGTTTTGTATGATGGGAGCTCAGTTGTAAAATAACCATATCAATGGTAACAATCCATATGTATTTTACTAGATTTATTTAAGGTTGTTATTATTAAACTAGACAGACTTCATTAAAAATGTAGAAATTAAAATTCCACAAGTAATAGAATCTATTTCTCCTGCTGAATTTCTCCTCTGTCCCCGCCAGGACTTTAATATTGTTTGTGACTAATCAAACAGATGTAACATACCCTATAAATATATATATTTACATGTAAATACTAGCCAGTTTCTGTGTCTTGCAGAAATAAACTTATGGCATCTTGAAAATTGTTTCATTCTGTACTAAGGAAGAATTTGATATGAAAACAAATCCAGCTCAAAAAAGCTCAGAAAAGGTGAAACAATTCTGTTAAAGGTTGAATAATGGTATGACCTCAGAAAAATATCTGTGATAGACATCACTCTAGAAATAATGATTTAACACCTGGTAATTAAAACATTCCACTATTTCCTTTCCTACTCCTTTAGCTGGTAGGATTATCAGTTCTCTGATGCCCTCCACCACCAATTTCTTCCTTCCCACTGCTCTTTATTTTAGTAACTTAAGCAGAACAACACTGAGGATTCATGTGCATTTTTAAGAACCAGTGGGGCACACGATCAGATGTGTCAGCAAAATTAACAGCAACGTTTCCACTGGGCAGAATAATTTGTAAAAGGTGTGTGAAGACACTGGTGCTCATGGTTCCACCTGTGTATGTCCTTAATTAAAACCAGGGATGTGCAACAAAAGAATGGAGCTCACTGTAAATTCAAATTTTGTCTGAGTTGGTCTTTCCTCAGAGAAGAGAGACATGAGCTGACCCCTCAGTTCCATGGCCTTGGAAGAAGTGTGGTTTTCTGGAAGATCCCTCAGAAATGTTTTCTTTAAGTTTGTTAAAACAAGTGAGGCCTGCCCACTCCCCATGCCTTGTGTGCCTGGTTCCTCTCCAAGCATGACACCACCCCAGTGCATGTGGTTCAGATTAGGGTGAGGCACTTTGCAAGGCTGTGACAAAAGAGAGGAAGGTCACAACAAGGCCAAGCAAGTGCAGGAACACGTTCAGCAAGACCACAGAGAGGATTCCTGAATCCTACAGACTGGAGCCATGGGAAGTGCCCTCATGGATAACATGCAGCTTTTCCTCCCCCATCCCAGCACCATCCAGGAGACTCCTTTGCTTCTGTTGAAGGCAGGAATGACTGCCTCCCCAGCCATTTAAATCCCAATTTACACTCAAATTCAGTGAACATCCTTGATGCTGCCTCTTAGTCAATGAAGCTCCAAACGGTCTGGCAAACACAGAGGTGCTTGGTCACTTCTGTGCTGTGATTTACCTGCAAACCACTTCAGCTTTCATGGCTCAAGCTCTGAAATAACTGAGTTAGGATACCTTTTACAGATGCCCCCAAGGTCACATCAACTGAAATTAAGAAGGGTTACAACTCAGGCAGCCAGGCCCTGCAGAGCAGCACAGAAATTAGTCAATAAATAATAAATAAAGCAAATGAATTGAACATTGTCTCAAGACAATAGCAATAGCAGTTGCAGAATCATTTGAAAACTTGATTAACAAAATAAAAGGACACGCCCCCACTCCGGTATCCAAAGACCTGGCTCCCCAAATGCAACAGCCACAGGAAGCCCACAACAAACTTGAGCTGTGAGGGAATGTGAACATTCTCCAAAAGCATAACTTCTCCCAGCATGGCTTTGGGGAAAGGCAGAAATTTCGCAGCTCTATCTACAATGTCATCAAGAAGTATCTGGGACATACAGGAAAGGTCCCCAGATGGGTTTGGGAGCCTTGATCCTAACTGAGCACAGGCTGCCAGGATTTATGCCAAGGGGAGCCCTGGGGAAGTTCCCTGGTGTGGGGTTTGCCTCTGTACAACCTGCAGCTACCAACTTCCCAGGCAGCAAGGCCAGGCTGAGCAGGAGCTCCAGGCTGATCAGGGACTGGACTTCTTGCTTAGTCCCTGAGAACACAAACCTAGCAGTTATTTACTGTGCATCCTTCACATTAAGGTAGCAGGTGTCCCTTGGCTGTTTTTCCATCCCTGCCTTCTGCTCTAAGGGACCAATCAAACAGCACACCATCCCTCCACGTGCTGTTGTTTCTGCTGATGGGATTTCCTGGTTTCCTCATCTCTGTGCAGCCACTCACAACACTCCTGGGAAATCTGCACACTTTGGTGCAGACATCAATATTTTGGTTCCTAGTGATGTCTCCCTTTCCTTGGGTCACGTGCCCCCAAGTCTGTCACCACATATCCCATTTTTCAGTTTCCCTTTCCAGGACATCACCAAGCATTTCCAGGAGCCTGCACTGCAGCAGCAGCATTTGTAGTGCCTTGACTGAGCAGACAGAGGAACTGAACCCATCAGAGAGACCTCAGCTACTCCTCAATAGGTCCAAGCTCATCCCAGGCTCACAGCTGGGTTTTGCAGGGCCAGCAGAACTCTGTGTGACTGCTCAGAGAGGCTGGACACCAGCACTGGAATGGATCTTTACAGCTTGGCATTGCTGCTGCCCTCTGAGGAAGAACAGGATGATGAGGTGGGAGAACAGAGCCACAGCCTCTTTTGGACTAATGGGTAAAAAATGCAGGCAAACTATTTTTAGATGAAAGCATGAAAACATTCTGCTTGAATTAAATTCAGAACCAACTTGAGAAAGCAAGAACAGATGCAAAAATACTTTTAGTAGAAAAATATGTTTAAAATTCTCTAAAAAGAGTTTGGAAGATGCACTTCCTCACAGAGTTAGACAAAGCTTAAAAATGAACCAACAACCACTACTCTCTAACCTTCAAACACTCTTTAAGGCTGCCTGCCCTCCCACAGGAGTTTTGGGAATGCTTTGAGTGGGCACAGCAATGCCATGAAGTAGCATCCATGTAAATGAAAATAGCAACCAGACATTTGGCAAACCAGAGTAAACGAGTGAAGAGATTGTCACAGCAAGAATGGACATTTGTCAGCTACAATCCTTTCTTTCAATGCATTTTCCTAGGCTTTATTCAGGATGAAGGTCTTAAAACCTGAAGCTGGGCAGCAGAGCAGAGAGGGGAGGGCTGGCAGGGAGTCAGCCTGTGCTTTCCCACAAAGGTTTCAGCCCAAAACAACTGGCTGTGCCAGAGATCCCCCTTCTGCCACCTTGGCTCTGTTCTGGTGCCTACAACTGAGTTTCACACTGAGGGATAAAACCTTCATTTAAAATGAAAAATGATGGCTACATGACACTGCAGAGACAAAGGCTGTTAAACTGGTGGGAAGTTAAAGTACTGAATAATTGCTAGGACTGTATGACTTACCTACAGGAACTTTGTTTAAATAATGCTGTTTTTCTGCTCAGAAAATGTAACAGTGCTGCTATTTCATCCTGTGCAAGATCCTTCACATGCAAATGCTTGTAGACTTGTTTTCAGGAGAGAAACCAGAATCAGTCTGAACTTACCAGGTTCATCTCCAGGTTATTCAAACTTACACCAGAACCAACACCAGGTCATGCACCACCAGATCATCCCAAGGCACAGTTTGATCCAGATCAGGTGTGGGCACGGGATCAGATGTTTCTAAAATTAGCCAGAACGCCCCCAAAGTGGAGTTTGTGCCAGTTTTCCATAGCATAAAAGCACAGCAGTACCACAGAGATAGCCTGAACCACAATAAAGTCAATCAGCGTGGATTTAACCTCCTCTGATATTCTGAGCACATCTCAGTGATTTAAACTAGGAGAATGCTGAATTCTTATCAGGTACCAGCAATCTGAAAGACAGATTTATTTTATTTCTAAGCTGTGGCACAAGTGCAAAGCGGAAAGGCCAACCTGATAAACATCTATAAACATCTATAACCATCCATAAACATCTACAAACATCTATTTTGGTGTTTGGCCCCAGCTGGAAACCAAATCCACAGCAGGGCTGGAAATGCAGCTCAGCAGAGAAAGCACTGAGCAGAAAGCTATAATAAAGCAAAACTTCCCACCACAAAGCAGCACTCCTCATATCCACGAGATTCCTGGAAAGAGGATGATCAGTGAAGCCAGAGGGAATTACACTCTATAGAAGGAGGCCAGTTTAGTCTGAGTAAAGTGTTAGCAGCTACACTGGTTGGTTGGCAAACAAAGCTGATGCCAAAAGGCCCCACCTGGGACAGGCTGCTGCACCTAAATCAGGGGCTGTTTGCCTTCCCTTGGCCTGGACCTTTCACTCACAAACTCACTGGCAATGGAACAGGAGCTTCTTCCATTGAGGCATCCAACATCCATTGATGTGGACAGGCTTAGCAGCTGCTCTGCAGGCCAAACAACTGAGTTAGCAGAAGAAGAAATTAATAAAATACAAGTTTATCCATAGCAAGGAAGAAAGCAAAGCTATTAGCATGGAAACTGATAAAACAGACACAGAAGGGATATTTGCAGTTAGAGGATACGTGCCTTAATAATTTGTTGTAAACTCTTGCCAATCAATTATTGATGTTAATTGCTTTGTACCAATAAAATACAATGAGCTACTGCTTTGTCCAATGAATATAATGAGCTGTTTTGATGTAACTAATGACTTATGGTCATGCTTTGTTAAGGGTATAAAACTTGTAATAAAGCATTAGCCATTGTCGTCTCTGCACAGGACTGTGTGTGTGTTGTGTGTCCATCTCAACAGCAACACATTGAGAAATTGAGAAAAATTATCCTCGCTTTTTGAATCAAAAGGTTTGGGTTTTTTTTGGGTTTTTTTTTTTTTTTGGCTAGCTGGAGCTTACTAATGAAAATACTGGGAAGAATGTAAGATGAAGCATCATCTCACTCCAATTTCTTCCCTGGACATTGTATTTTGGGCCCTGGATGCAATGAAGTAGTTCTTGTTTTCTTATTATTCATACAAATATTTTTACACACAGTCTCAGGATAAAAGAGATGTCCCAGAATCTCTGCAGGCAGCAATGGACAGAAGTGGGTTATAGGCAGGCATAACATAAAGCTGAGCTCTGGCTGGGGAGCTCATGGAAATAGCCGGCATTTTCTTCTAGTGAGTTTTGAATTAAAGTTTTGCTTTCTTTTTTTTCTTTCCTTAAATCTGTTTTCAATAAGTGTGGAGCAAAAAAGTATGACAATAATTATAGCTGTCTGTGCAAAACAGAAATGTCAGACCTCACATTTCCCAACTGACCTTTCATCAGATGAAAATTCCCACAGCAACATTCCCCAAGCACAGAGTTGGGAACTATGAAAATTTGCAAAACAGCTTTCTGTCCAATAACTTTGTTCACGTGGCAGATGCACAGGTGGGTGTTACTGTGATTTACATGGGAGGAATAGCTTTAAGGTAATAAAAAAGTAATCAAACCTTAAAAGCTGTTCTATGAGAAAGCTTGTGCTGAGCAATCAGAGCACAGCCATGCTGAGGGACTGCTGTGAAATCTGGTGTGCTGCTGCTCTGACTGCAGGAAAGTGAATGACAAGAAAGTCAGATAAAAATGAATATGGAATATTTGTACAACATGTCTTGTCTTGTCTGGCTTCTTCCATTGATTCTCAAGTGCTGCACTGAAAGTCTCCTACAGGGGGAACATCCCCAGGAAGAATGGAAGGATGAAGGGATGAAAGGGTTCTCAGTAACTAACACTGGGATAGGAGAGTTGGCTTCAATCAATAAAAAATGAGAGAAAGCCACACAAAATCTCAGACTAGCTGGAAGCAGCCTAATACTGGATATCATAAAAACAATGCTTTCTGCTCCCCAAAGTGCTCCACTGGTGAGATGTGCAGACATCACATGGTTCATGTACTGCAGGAACAGAGCATGGATGAATGTGTGCAAGTATTTTCAGCTGGCTTGGGAAGAGTTTTGGAGACTCCCAAGTTGTCTTGTTCCTGACAGAACTCACCCTGCAGCCACAGGTCTATCATCCCATTTTTCCCAGATGGGTGCATGGAATCCCTGAACTGTTTGGGCTGGGATGGACTTTAAAGGACATCTCATTCCTGCCATGGGCAGACACACCTTCCACTAGACAGGGTTGTTCCAAGCCCTGGTGAGTTTGTCCTTGAACACTTCCAGGGATGGGGAATTCACAACTTCTCTGGGCAATAAGAGATTTCCCTCCATAAAATACTCCAGGCAGGAATCAGTCACAAGTGCAGTCCCCTCTCCCCAGAGCACATTGGGCCTCCCAGAGCAGGTCAGGGAGCTGCCAGGTGTGCCAAGGTGTCCTTCATCCCTCTGTGCTGTCCTGGAGCTGTCCCTCAGAGCAGCACAGCCCCAGCACCATCATCACTGCCCATCCCACCCCACAGCCTGCTCAGCAGCCCTGGGAGCATTTCAGAGCAAACTCAAAGCCAGTTCCAGTCCTTCAGCTGTTTCAATCTCTGTTACTCGTTGTTTCCTTATGAGAGGGCTGGGGCAATTCCTAAGCCTTTCTCTTGTTGTAACAGATCCTCAGCTGTTCAGGACACAGCTCCCCTGAGCCAGGGGCAGTAACTCTTTGCAGCTGAGCAGTGGGCCCACTTTGTAAGGAAAACATTCCTGGTTTCCTCTAAGAGTCAGCCTTCAGATCCAGAAGTCTTTTTCCTATTTAGTGTGTAAGAAATTAAGTTCTGTTGGGCACTGTGGGACTGCAGCAGTGCAGTCTGAAGGGCCACATGTTCTCCCTCACCCTCAAACCCAACTTGTCCTGCAGTCCCCTGCCACTTCAACACAGCCATAACACTCTACCTCCATCCCAGGTCTCCTTAGCACAATTCCAGCAACAATCACAGGCAGGTCTGGCCTTTTCACACACATTGTCATGTTACTGATGCTCCTAATTGCTGAATTAAAAGTGTAAAGTGAATGCATTTTCTTCCACCTGTAGAGTTGCTCTCCAAAAAATTTCCATCTCTTTTATGGAAGTGTTTCGTTTTCATGGAGTCTCTGGTTCTGACAGAAAAGTTGTTCGTGAATTTGTCTTAAGCAATTAAATGGCAAGACATATTAAAACAAAAGCACCAGATATAACCAGAAGAGGATAAAGTAAGAAAAACAAATCAGATAAGAAAGTTAACGCCTCTCTGTCTCTCTCTAGAGTGAAGGATATGGTTTAAGTGGGTTTTTTACTCATTTTAGATTCTGCACAAGCTTACCCACTCATTCCATTTCTAAGGGCAGCAAAACACATTTGAATTATTATTTTTTACTCTTTATTTGTACTATCATAGTGTTCAAAAAGTATTTTAATATAATCTATAAAGTCTTTACAACAGAGCAGGAAAATAAGGATAGGTAATGGAGTTTGAAAAAAGAAATACTAAAATAGTAATTCATTATTATCAGTTTTGCCCACCACATTTTGTAACACTCTCCAGCCCATTTTCAGGTACATTACAAGCCTAGGAAGATTCTGAACCAGAATTTAAAATCCAAACTTCAAGTGAAACAACTGCAGCTGCACTTTGTATCCACATCTTTCTAATTTATATTGGTTAATCCAGCTCCTAGAGGTAATTCACTGAAATCAGGTGGAGCACTGGCCCAAACCTGTTGCCTGAAAATAACAAAACCAAAATGTAGCACTTATTCTCCACTTAGTAATCAAACTTTCTCCTCCCTATTTCTTACAGAGCAACATCATTTCCAATGCAAAAAAAAATTCATTTTTTCAAACGAAGTGTTGAGTTCTGGAAGGGTTTTACTGTTAAAGAAAAAGCTCTGCCAAATTGTTTTGGCCGACAGCTGGGGCTAAGGAAAACCAGGCTGCAGAATTTTTTTGCAGGACTCTGATAAAATTTTTTAATTCCTGTCATTTTCTGATAATCGCAGTGAAAGCTTCCAGCACTTGCAGCAATCCTTTTGCTCCGAGTGTTACATAACTCCTGTGAGCTTTTGCAGGGAAAGCTCCCAGTGGGAGTCAGAGACACCCTGAGTGTTCAGGATCCCCCATCACCACAGGTACCAAAGTGCCATGGCTGCTGCCACAGCCCGAGCACCTCTTTTTCCTGGGTTATACTGGGACAAAGCCATTCCTGTAGGTTTTCCTGGGTCCACAAGCCACTTATGTAGCACTAAACATGGGCTCCATCAGAAACATCCATGGAATGGGGAATAATAATTAAAACCCCCCTGTACTTGCCCACTTGCGTAGTGCTGTTTGCATTAGACAAGGTACAAATCTGCTCAGAAGTATCAAAATAAGAAGTGGAAGATGATGGAGATAAAAGCAAATGAGGTCCTTAACCTCTGAAAGGGGTTCCTAATGCTCCCTCATCCTTGCCAAAGTCCAAGTCTTAATAATCACATGGCTGTGATTTATTATCCATGTATGGCCACATTCTGAAAGAAGTCCCAGGGGGTCTGTAAATTGCAGATGTAACCACAGATTAATGCTCATAATCCCTGGTAAAAACTCTGCAATAACACTGCTATAGCCTAAAGAAATTCTCCCACTAATATTCCTAATCCTTTCCCATTGGACTTTATGATCCTTCAGTGATTTTCAGGCAGTCCAGCGGTGACTAAACAATATTTATGATTTAATTCTGCTGGTTTTCATTTCCAGACAAGAGGACTTTTAAAAATTTTAAGTTACACCCACACACATAAGTGCTCCCTCCTATAAATCCAGGAAATGACCAACAGAAAAAATGATAAGAAACAAGAAGATGCTCTATGTCCTTTATTGCCTCTCCTACCATTGCACACCCATTTGGAAACTGTATTTCTTGTCAGGCACTGGAAAACACACCTGGGAGCATTAGTGACCTTCCACTGCTGCTGCTGCTGTAGCATCACACCTTCAACTCCAAACTCACAAACAGCAGGACAAGAAGAAGGAAGAGCCTTCTATTTTTCCCTTTTTTAATTACATCATACTTAGTCCGATTCCTTCTTCTGAGACTGAAAAGCTGCCAGTTTTCAAGTGTCCCTCATTAACTTTTAAAACCTAGGCTCTGCTAAAGTCAAGTTATTAGTTTTTTCCTGGCACTGCCTGAAATTGCAGTACCCACATAAGAGCACTAAATCCTAATAGCTACTCAAGGCATACCAGGAAACACTGCCTAGTGCGAGACGTGACATTAAATATTTGTACACAATAGGTTCTAAGGGGCAGGAATTGGAGCTGGAGGTGATTATGGGTGCTTTTGGAAAGACAGTGGTCAAGCTGTCTCAAAAGAAAAGTACCTTTAAATGTCAAAGTATAAGAAAATATATAGTAAATAAATAACATTTCTGTTATTTATGGACATGCAGATCTCTTATACAGATATACAGAATAAGCTTCATGCTAGAGAGAGGCTGAATTAAGGGGATTCCAGGAATGAGGGTTGGTAAGCAGGGTTGAACGTGTCTTTAAGGTCAATCCTAAATAGCAATATAAACATAAACAGGATGCCACAAGCCACATTCTGATCCTCCACAAACCCCTCAAGGGCTCTGCAACACCATCAACAGTTTGACATCTGTATTATCCTACTCTATCAGGAACCTGGGATAAATGAATAATTGTCTGGAGGAATCGTATTGAAAGGTGCCAAGTCAAATATATTTAAATATCTCTTTGACAGAATGCAAGACAATTTCTACTGATTTGCTCTTCCTTTTATAGTGGAATTACAGCCACCAAAGCTCAGACTTTTTGATATCTACAGATCCGCAGTTTCAGTGTAACAAGAATAGTATGAAATGTATTAAACAGCTTGTTTTGAAGATGTCTAAATGCAATAACACAGGAAGCAGGCAGCACAAAACAGCAGGAAAAGCCCTGCTTTCAAATAAAAGGTCTGGCCATCATCTTTTTAGGAAGCTGGACCTCATTAGAGTCAACCACCTCTAGTCCTTGTGCTTGTAAATGCCACTGTGTGGACACATCTCTCCAACAACTACTGTGCTAGTCTTGAAAATAATTCTGTGCTTCTCTTCAGTTCAAAGGTGGCTGTTAAAATGTGCAGCCAAAGAATGGTCATGCTGAAAGGTTCTTACCCACCTTCCACCCAGCCAGGTGGAATATCACCAAGACAGACTTGCAAAGGATGTATTAAAAACAAACTATTATAAGTGCAAAATCCAGGAATTTATGATGCTGCTGAATGAAGCCACATAAATAATTCAGTATTAGTAGGACTTTAAACCTTCTTAGATGTACTGAACCTGATAGAAAATTAACTTCAGCACCTGACTTTTAATTCCAAAAAAGTAACCTATCTTTTTCCTTCCTTTTGTCTTGAAATTGATTCTCTTTCCTTCCTTTTACTAAACTGGTAAACTGCCAAAATCCCCAGCCTGGAGTCCTAGATCAATAGTCTATAACCAGTTCCCTGGCAGTGATGTCCTTTAGGAGAAGGAAGGATCTTTCACTGCTTTCACAGTGCTTTCATTTCAAATATCCTGAAGCCTGCAGCAGACACCTTCTGACCAAGCCAGATCCAAGCACATTCTGCTGAGATGAAGGCTGTACTTAAGTTCTGGAGAACACTGGGGATGTTTAAGAAAATAAAAGTTAAGTTGAATGTCTCAAAATACCTCCTTCTACACCTGCAAAATAAAAATTTCACACTTCTCCCTGTGACACCTGCTAAATAAGGGAGGGCCGAAGATTCATGAGTACACAGACAGAAGCTTGGAGTTGCAAGAAAATACAGGATATTCTTGGAAAATTAACTTGGCTTTAGTTCTGTGGCACAGTCAGAGGCAGCACGAAGCCGGATGAGGAGCTGCTCTTTCAAACGCTGTCTGTGATGTACAAAGAGATCCCAAACAACCCCAGAACTTGCTACCCCTTGTAGTTTCACACTTACATGAACACACACACATGCACACACTTTTTATTAATAGATTTTTACTTCTGAAAAGTTGCTAGAGAAGCCTGATGGGGCATGCTGGCAGACTACAACCCACAGGATCATCAGGCTTAGAAGGAATCCCAGATAGGTCAACCCAATCCATCATCTTCCTTCAGAGCAGAAGGGAGCTCACCATCCCTAAACTCCCCCCAAAAAGTGGGTGTCAATCTCTCACCTGCTGGAGCCAGTCACCTCCCCTAGAACCCCACTGCACTGACCCTTCTCACATGGTTTTCCCTAAGCCTTCTCTGGCCTTATTGCCTAATAAAAATAATTGGTCCCTGTCCTTTCCCTAACAGTCCTTAAACATGTTTGCAGACACTTAGAGTTTTCTTTTGGTCTAGACTGAACATGACCCTTGAGTTTTCCACAGAGATCTGAAGGGTTGATGATCTCCCTGGGGCTGAGAGCGGGGCCTGGCCTGGGCAGGTAACAGCTGCTGGGAGGACTCAGCCATGCCTTGGAATAAGCCATCAACATAACCCTGCCACTCACACAAACAGGTTCAAATATTCCTCACATTAGGGGGAAATTTCAGTTTCTCCAGACACACAACCACAACTTATTTATTGCTGCTTTGCCTCTTGAAGCCATCTGCTCTTAAGTACATTTGATTCTGCTGAAATACGTGGGTTAGAACGTGCATCCATACTTAAAGGAATTTGAACAAAGAGGAAAAACTTCAGGGAAATATACCTACTAAAGGGCCTGAAAGATCCTGATCTATTCAGTTGGTCAATTAAAAAAAAAAGGACAGATTTGAGTGCAGTCTTTCAGAATTACTTTATAAGGAAAGAGTAAGTCATCCTGAACTTAGCAAAGGTATAACAAGAGTAAGTGCTCAAGTCCCTACATTCAAACTAGAAATGAGATGGAAATTTTTCACAGACAGGTTACCAAGGAATATGGTAAGGTCTCAGTCACACAGGGTTCTTCAGTCTAGACCAAGGTCCTTCTAAAAGAGGCTACTTCAACCACATGTGCAATATTAAGGACTGTTTATGCACGAGAGATCATAATATTAATTTCTGGGAATCAAGTCCCTGTTATACAATTTGCAGGTTTCCTCATGGGAAATCAGCTACAGAATATTTGAAGACAGACTAGACTGCTGAGCTGTGAATTAGCTTAGAAGAAAACACCAAACTGCAATTCTATAAAATTTTATGAAAGGCACTGCAATCTTTTCTTTTCCCATTGGTAACTGAATATCCTGCAGTTCTGGTAGGCAGACAGAAAAGGGAGGAGAGGAAATGGCTTTCTTAGTAAAATGTAGCCTGAAAGAAAAGCAGCCCATGGCATAATTAGAAACTTTTCCCAGATCTTTTTGCTCTCTTTTGCTCCCCTAATTTTTCTGTACTCCTTGAGGAAGGCCTGCTGGAACATCTGTTATTATCCTTTCCCTATCATCATAGAAGTAATGCACTAATTAGAACTCTCATTTGATTAAGCACAAGAGCTCCCACTTCCCTTCTGTTGTTTTGTCTCACTCAGTCCCTTCTCCCATCCCACTCTCCTTGTAGTTTTCCTCTCTAAATGTCTATTTTTTGGTTTTATGGGTTATTAGTTGGCAATTAGACATCTCTGTTATTAGAAAGGTTTTCCCAATTCTTGAATGAACACTTCAGGCAATGGAATTCTTTCCTTTACCTTATTAATATCAAATACTACAATTGTTGTGGTGACCACAAGGTAAATTAAATCAGATGTTTTTGGGATCTAAAAGTGGGTTATAGCATAAGTACCTGTTAGCAATGGAGGGAAATAAATAAATAAATAATGCCCCACAGCTGGAGTAATTTACAAAACATAATAGGGAAAAATTGGCCTTGGCTGTTAGAAATCAGAGCATTAAAAGGGTGTCACGCAGCACAAGGTTAAGACCTATTAAAACATTGTAAATTTGCAGCCTTTAATGTTATCAGTATTTTCCACTTGATGCTGCCAGATAATAACTAAGAGTGGACAACAAATATCGTGCCTTTACTGTCAGGGTATGTGCAGAGAATATCCCCAGCCTGAACAGAAAATCCATTCCCTGCATGTAGGTGAGAACCAAGTGATGACACCTCTGTGCTGAGGTGACTCAGACAGGTGTGAGTGCTCCCTGCCCTGGCAGCCAGGCACGGGGCAGACCCCAGCAACTCCCTCAGTTTGTCTCCTCCTTTGAGCCTTGCTGAGCAAAGAAACAGCAGCACGGATTTCAAAGTCAAACAAGAATCCATAGGGTGACATTTGGCAGTTAGGATTACTTTTTTCTCCTTGAAAAGATCTTGCATTTGTCTTATCTTTAATTGAATGTTGGCTTTGGGCTCCTGTTTAGTTCTCACACTGCTCCATTGGCTGGGGAATAATTTTGGTGGATGTTTTCCTCCACAAGCTCAGAAAGCAGAGGTGCAGCAGACACCCCAACAGCCAGGGGAGCTGAGCAGCACCCTCTGACAAACCAGAAAAAACAACAGTTTCATGTTCTAAGAGGTTATTCCTAGGGCTGGACAGTAACTTCAGCCCTTGTGCTCAGAGCTGTAGGACCAATGTACAGAGGCATTTTCATGACACAGCACAATATAAAAGAGAGATCAAGCCACTAGGGCGTGTCCAAAGGAGGCCATGAGGATGAGGAAGGGTCTGGAGGGGCCTTATGAGGAATAGCTGAAGGTGCTTGGTTTGTTCAGCTTAGAAAAGAGGAGGCTGAGGCAAGACCTCACTGCCCTCTTCAACATCCTCCTAAAGGGAAACAGAGGGGCAGGTGCTGATCTCTTCACTCATGGCCTCTGACAGGACTCAAGAAATCAGCAAGAACGAGAGGTTTAGCTTGGAGATCAGGAAAGGCTCTTCTTCCCCCAGAGGGTGCTGGGCACTGCCCAGGCTCCCCAGGGAATGGGCACAGCCCCAAGGCTCCCAGAGCTCCAGGAGTGTTTGGACAGAGCTGCCAGGGATGGACAGGGTGGGATTGCTGGGGTGTAGGGCCAGGAGTTGGACTGGGTGACCCTAACAGGTCCCTTCCAACTCAGGATATTTTATGATTCTAGGAGAGAGCCAACACTCAGCAGAAGACCCAGCCACACTTGCTGGGGCTGGTATTTGGCTTTGTTCAAGATTTCTGGTCTGAGGGATCCCCCCCTATTCTTAAGACCTCCACACATCAGGTAGAGCTCCTGTAGGACCTGAGCACTTCATTCTCCCCCCACAGCCCCTTTCTACAGCACAATGGTGCAGCTTAGGTAAAGAATCAGTGAAACTTTTCCTGTTATTGACATCAGTAAATAAGAATAGAGCAGCACTTCCCAAAGGAGGCAGTATACATAAAGAAATCTATGAAAAGTTCTTCTACCTCTACAAAATATTTGCCTTTATCTCTTTCTTCAGAGTTCTGTGAGTCACTTAAACTCTCTAACACCAGAAGAACATTCCATCTATAAGATGGAAATACTTATATTGAGAAAACTGATACAGTTGTTAAAGAATATCAAGAACTAATAAGGAAAAAATACCAATAACGAGTCTGTGCTTTAAGGACCAGGCAACATTGCATCTTTATTAGATGGATGAAGCTGCTGCAGCACTGGGTAGGGAGGGGCTGTTCCTTGGCAGGGAAAGGCCGCAGAGGGTGTAATGCTCAGGAACTCCACTATCCCTTGCCCAGCACAACACCATAGTTAAGAAAAAAAAAAAAAAAAGATGGAAAAACAAGGCAAGAAAAGATGATCTTGGCTGAGCACATAAAGGGTATCTTGAATAAGTGATATTTAAGTCATGTTCGTGTTTATTCTTTTAAACATGCTTGTGGTGAGC
This sequence comes from Peucedramus taeniatus, assembly GCA_013400575.1. NCBI lineage: Eukaryota > Metazoa > Chordata > Aves > Passeriformes > Fringillidae > Peucedramus > Peucedramus taeniatus. The sequence continues at coordinate 65,237 of WBNO01031745.1, read as the reverse complement.
AATTGTTCACCTGCTATAAATTACAAGCAACTGATAAGTCTCCATTTATGAGTCTCCAGTCAACAGCACTCATACTAAAAAAATACCAAAAAAACAAACGCAAAAGCAAAGCCATCCAGAACCAACAGCATTTTTCCAGAGCTGGACCACATAGAAAAGTTTCCAAAGCAGATATGTAGCAGATTTCTTACAATTTAGTAGCTCAAAAGAGTCCCAAAGGGTCAGGCAAATTTCACTCTCCAACCATTCTGTTGTAGCTCTTTGCTAGATGTAAGTTTAATACTAAAAATAAATTAATCTGTATGCTTGAAGCCTGTTCCTTTTAATCTTAATGAGTTATGATTTTATACAGTGTAGAACCTTATCCAGAATAGCTTTAAAAATTGAAAGGAGTAAGATCAGAGAGCTGAGAATATGAAGTGGGGTTTTATCCAACATATGACTAGATGTTTCCAACTAGTATTCCATGCTAAGAAGGGGAAAATGAGCCATAAAAAAAAAGTATTTTCATAGGAGATCTTCACAAATATGTTACCTCTGCTGACCTTTCGATAAAGGTAAAAAGGTTAATGTAATAGTTTGGAAATTATTAGCCTGAAAAAGGACCAATGACCTCCTCAGGGTTGTTCCCAGATTTCTCAACATAGCTTCTAATTCCTGGGAGATCATTTGAGCCGTGCAGAGACCTTACTTAGTCAGAGTCAAAATATTTTTCTGCCTTTGTAGTGGCTCTCCGAATCTATAAAATGTGGAGTTTCCTTTTGTTCCACCTCCACCCCTAGCTGGGGAGGGTGCAGGCTTTCATTCATGGGGCTGCAGATTTTCCGACCCTACGCCGTACCGGAAAGAACAACAGTTGGGACTGACTTCTCCCTAACACGTCCTCTCATTCTCAGGGTTTGTCCACTGAACCATCAAGCTCCCTGGGTGCACCAAACAATGCAAATTAATTTCATCCATTTACATCACTGCTCAGTTTGGCCAGGAGTTAGGAAACTCCTGATTTAAATCATGGCAGTATTGATAATGGAGACCCAAACAAGGAGTGCAGAAGAAATGCAGAGTTCTGGGTTCTTTCCTAGCTCCTTCAATAACCTGAAATCCAGCTTTAGCAAACAATTAGATTTATTTATGCCACAATTTGCTTTTAAAGTCGATGTGGGAAAGTAAATTATCTCTGGGATTGATGCAAGTGTCAGACACTTTCACAAAAACCCCTTTGAAGTTGGACAGTGCTAACTGTAAAGAAACATGGAACAACACCTGAGTGGGGCAAAGTTCAAAGCAGGACCTTCAGTAATGGCAGCAATACTATTTTGTAGCAGAAATTCCTCACAGTTACAGCCCCGTAGTTTTTCAGATCTAGATTCCTCTCAATCCAAGTCCTGTCCATTTGTCATTCTGCAAAACACACAAATATGAACCCCAAGAGAAATCTCAGTTTTGATGCACCATGAAACACTGTCCCATTTACTCCTTCAGTGCTTCTGTCCAGCCCTAGAAACTGAAATTTCCTTTAAAATAAGAACTACTGCAAAGCAGTATTGCTATATACATCATACACACAGTGTACCCTCTGCAAAAGGAAAAGCTGACACAACCTGCACAATCTCCTTTGAAGGGAGGGGCTTTTGTGAAGATTTGTTCTTCACAGTCTCATCACAGCAGAACCAGTTCCTGGTCTCTGCCACGCCGTGGTGGTGGTGGTGGTAACCCAGCACAGGCACAGGCTGCCATCAGCCTTTTGAAAGCTTTTCCTGCTGATGCTGTTCCTTTCCCAGGAGCGAGAGGAAGGCTGAGGGCAGGGTTCAGCCCCAGTGCTCTGCCAGCCCTGTCAGAGGAAATCAGGAGTCCCCATCAGGACAAGGACTGTCTAGAAATGAGACAAACCAATAATGGTGAGACACACAACAACTTCAGGAGTTCAGATGATTTTTTTGCTCTCCCCTTCGCCTGTGTGATTCCCAGTATTAACCACAGTTCACTGGTGTAATAGTGCAAATTCTTTTCCATCTGAGCTCTGCTAAAAAGGCAAATGGTATCTCAAGGAGCAAGTTGACCCCATTATCAGAGCCTTCGGGAGTTAAGAGAGCAGCCAGCAGTGGAGCCAGCCAAAATGCCTGAGCTGAGGCCAGCTAAGAAGCCAGCCAGGCAAATCCAAGGCTGCTGGAAAAATACATTCTGGAGCTCAGTGTCTGGGACCCCGAGCTACTATGCACACCCTGCCTCAGTGCATATGGGTGTTGGCTTGAACAGAGCAGAGGGTGAACAGGAGAAGCAAATTAGACTGGAGTTACATAAAAGGCCTATTGACTTTTTAATGACTTTGTTACTTGGAAGTAGCAGGTATATTTACCAGAACATAATCTCCTCTTTTACAGTAAAAGGTTTTTTACAGTGAAAAGATCTGTAAAAAGGGATCTTGCAATATACTGTTACAGAAGTAGAGGGATAGAATAGGCAGCACAAGAAAAGTGGGATGAACCTGTCTACTTACAGTCTTTCCAAGCTTTGGAAAGTGTATTTTTCAGTCACTGTTGAGTATAACTGCTCTTTAAAGCCAACAGAGACAAGACCTTTGCCACCAAAAGCAGTAGAAAGCTAGAAGATTTATTAGATTCACAAATTATTATTCACTCACTTCCACATCTTTATTTTAATAATAAAGAAAATTATGTATGATTTTTAAAATACAGTGTAGCTGACAGGACACAAGATAACTCAGAGACACAGGGTCTGTCCTCCCACTAATTCCAGGAACTGCATTTTGAGGCACTTCTGTTGGTGGGATCCCTGCTTCAAGCTTAGCCAAACACCAGGATGGTGTCATGGCAGTGTCCACATCTGTGAGCACTGTGGAACAAGCTGATATCCAACTACAATCAGTGGATCAATCACTTATCTTGCTGTACTGAAGTGCTGACCTGTCCTAAGAAGATAAGGCCACCTAATGCACAGAGCCTGGCAACCCCTAAGGAATCACTGATGAAATTAAAAAGTCCCAATCCGAGATCACAGTAAAGTTATTTCTAAAAACACTGGTCTGTTTTTACCTCTGCTGTCAGGTGTCAGCTCATCACTGGAAAGCTGTATTTCCATGAAATGATTAAAGTATTGAAAAAATGTTTGTTCCAGGGATCTCTGCTCCCTTTTCTGGGGAAGCATTTTGCTGAAGCACTGTGTAAGAGGAAAAAAAACCTATGCCTAGAGCAGCTACAGAGATGAGAATCCCATAAGAATCTTGGGAAGCTGAAAAGTAGGTGGAAATATCAGATACAGCTTTGGGCTAAACCACAGTGTTAATTCCATGGACACTTTAAAGTATAGCTTTTCACTCCTGTGCCGTGTGAAGGTCAGGCACAACACCTGTCCAAGAGCTCAGACTGAGGTTTGGACCCAGCTCCTGGCCTAAGGGAACAAAAGATGATTAAGACACGAGACAGAGGGCCTCAAGCAGAAAGAAAATAGCCTGAGTTAGAAGCCTACAGCAAAACAGAGGATAAGGTGCTCAGAAATGTTTCCAAAGATTGTCAGTGCTTGCAGTGCTTCAGGTTGGAGTGAATTAGCACAGATCAGGTGAAGGAGACTGCTACACAAAAATATCGTGAAACACAAAACTTCCCTGCTGTCAGAAATGCTCTTTTTAATCATTAGTACTTTAGCAAGAAAACACATGTGCACATACACACAAGTTTAACGTTTCTCTGAAAGTCTGATCTCTTGTACTTTAGACCAAATAGAAAACACAGAGCAGGCCAAATTCTGAGCAGAATCTGCAGCAAAGTTCAGCTGATCTGTGGTGTTGAAACACCATTGCTGCTTAAAACAAGTATTTTACAAGGCAGTGAAATAAACTTTAGATAAACACAGGCAACTGTTGCTTTGGCATGGAGGAGACTGACACGCTGCAGAAATATTACTCCTGTTTTCTGCTCCCAAGACCAAGAGAACACCACTGTGCAGAGGACACAGACTTCTGGCAGGAGAATTGTGGATGTGTAACAATGTCAGAACAGAGCTACAGCAGCCCTGAGTGAGCAGGAAGATGAGAGGCACCTGGAGAAATGGTCTTGTGTCAGCAAAAAGTCATCGAGAGCATTTGTCAGGGGAGGCTGAATATTGCGGCTTTCCCTGGGGGATGGAGGATTTTCAACAGAAAGGGAATGTGAGGATGTTTATCTGCCACCTGGTGAAGTCCCATATAGGGCTGGAAGCTGTACAAGCCTGGAGGAGTGTCTGGGAATGTGGCAGAGCCATCAGGGAGTTCACCACTGAAATATGCACGCAGGACACACTCAGCATTGTTTGCACATTTTGCTACTTAAAAAGAAAGGTGTCAGCCCTGCCTCCAATTTCCAAGTTCCTTCTTTATGATAACACTCAAGAGTGGAAGAATCTCCATAAAGATACAAAATGAGCTGGAGCAATGGAGCAATTCAAGGTGCAATCATTAATTTCTTTCTGCTGAAGCAACAACCTCTGCCCTAAAGACAGCCAAGAGACCCAGGTACAAGGACTTCAAATCCTTTGGCAAATATTTCCTATTATTTCTTTTGCTAAAGCCTTGAAACTGCCTTTGCAATGGCCCTCTGGTGATATATGGGACGTTTCAGTGCTTTCAAGCACCCACTTTTAGCTTCCATAAGAGAACAGATGTTTGGCATTGAACTTGTGCTTCCCATATTGCCTGGGCCACACAATCCAGGGCAATGTGCATGAGAGGCAAGGCAGGGCTCTGGGTTTGCACTTCAACATTAATCACAAGGAAAAATCAAACCAGCAAATGCTTCAAAATACAGGGCACATTCATTCACAAGGAAAATCTGGTTAATCTTTGCAGTATTTACATTGATAAAGTTACACATTTAAACTAAAAGGGCAAGAAAGAAGGAAGAGAAGCCATTTTTTCAAGTTTGAATCTTCCTCATGCAACGCCAAAAGTCGCAGATGATCACTACTCATCTTCCATCTTTTTTATTTGGAGGTTACCATTAACAACAGACAGTTACATCAAGACCTGGATAAGTACTTTTCTAACTTTAAAACCAAATAAAATACACTCAAATGTAGTTCACCTCCATATTACTGTGAGGAACAAAACACAATAGGTTTGCCAAGCAAAGTGCTGAGGCAATTGGACAGCAAAAAGGCATTTATCAGCATGACTTTCCAGGCTGATAACCTCAGAGCCAATCTAACATGTTTTTGGTAAAAAAATAACCAACCTGCATTTATTGATATTATTTGCAATGGTGAATAAACGTTAGGTATTTACTTTTATGACTGTATATTCCATGTACTTAACCATAAACTGTCCCTTTTACTCATTTCATTTTTCTCACTGTGAATGACCAAACATTCAAAAGCAACATCATTTGATCTAATGGAATGGACACATTTTTGTCTTTCAGATAAAATTTTCAAATTTATATCTAACTCTCTATATATAAATACATACATGTTATTCCCCTTCCTCATCACATACATACATACATACATACAAATATATATATATATACACAAATATATATATATATGGAACAAACAAACACTCAACATTTTTCATGGAACCTGTAAGTAATGCATTTTTTAAACCAGCTGTCTATTTTAAGTTGGAACTCCCTAGAACTAGAATGGGCAGACCCAGGTCTTTTTACAAGGCCACATGAAGTTATGCTAAACACACATTTAAGAAAAAAGGGATCAGCCACTGAATCTGGGCCACAGAAAACTGGCCATGAACTTCTCAGGTAACCATGTTCTAAAAAGAACTCCAAAGTCTCTCTGGACATGCTGGATCTCATTATCAAATATTTCACACTTGTATGAGACATGAGTCAATATGAAAACACTGGTGTAAAAGCAGAGCAAAGGAGCTATTTATTATCATAGAATCACAGAATGGTTTGGGTTGGAAGGGACCTTAAAGCTCATCTTATTCCATTCTCCCTGCCATGGGCAGGGACACCTTCCACTATCCCAGGGTGTCCCAAATCCTGTCCAGCCTGGCCTTGGGCACTGCCAGGGATCCAGGGGCAGCCACAGCTGCTCTGGGCACCCTGTGCCAGGGCCTGCCCACCCTCACAGGGAAGAATTTCTACTTGATATCTCATCTAACCCTGCCTTCTGGCAGTTTAAAACCATTTCTCCTTGTCCTATGACCAGAGATCCCAATCCCAAGTCCCTCTCCAGCTCTCCTGGAGCCCTTTAGGTACCAAAAGGCTGTGATAAAGTCCCCTGGGGCCTTTTCTTCTCCAGGCTGAACACTCCCACAGCCTTTCCCCACAGGAGAGGTGTTCTAATCTCCCCTTCAGCTGGCTTTTTGCTGACCCTATCAATCCCTGAGTTTGGCAGAAAAGGAAACAGATTCTCCCATTTTACCCAGGTAATCAAATCCTGCCCATCAGCAGTGCTAGGAGCAGGACACTACCAGCTTTACCTTCCTTTAAAGGGGTTTTTGCATATTTCCCTGTACATCTAATAACCCTGCTTCAACAACAACAGCCAAAATAAAAATGGGAAGGCTCCACTCCCTCTCAAGGAAGCTGCAGTTGTGTGTGGAGCCATCAGGACAGCTTTGGGTGTTCATCTGGCCCTCACATCTGCCCAGCTGGACAGAGGGATCATGGAAAAGCAGAGATCCACCCGGACACGTACACCAGCACTGAATGGGCCCTGAAGGATTTGATGAATGAAAAATGCTCAGGATTGTGAAGTTTCATTTGATTTTCACTGCTGAGGGAATAAGTTTGACCTTTTGGTTACCATGCAACCTTGGAAAGTGGGAGCTGGGAGAGCGTGTGTCACCCCAACGAAGGGCTTGAGTCAGCTCTTGCTCAGCATCTTATGGACCAGCTGCTGTCTGGACACATGTCCTCATTTAAAGCTGGTCCCCTGCCAAGGAAATAAAAGGCAGTCAGAACTTCTTCTTGAAAATCAGATTAAGGAACCTTGGAAAGATTGTATCATCTTGCTACACTACAAAAATCAGCTGAAACCCCAGAAATAACACTTAGATAACAAAGACAAATGCAGTAAGTACAAAGGGCCATCAGAGAAATAGATTCTCACATCAAGTTTCTCATGGAGATAAATTCCCATCAAAATTCAAGAATCAGAGCCTGATATAAAATGAAAAGTGTTGATGCAGCTTTATAGTCCTATAAGATGAGAAAATCAGGCATTTCATCATGCAGAAGAGACAGCCATTTCATACAACATTAAACAATTTACGTCTGATGGTAAAAACTCTGATGGCAACTTCAGTGTCCTAAGGTAGCCAATGTCCAAAGGCAGCCAATGTCCTCAGGTAAGAAAACATCACTCACAGTATTAAAAAGAGGTTTTTAATAAAAAAGCTTCCCATTTTTAGCATCTACTTCACCTCAAAAGCCATCTGACATGCAAATGAATACATAGGCAATGAAAGACTTCAGGAGAATCTCCAATATTAATTGTCAACTTTTCAGCAATTCAGTTGAATTTCAGCATTTGATATCCTCAAACAGGAGAACAGGATTGCAGCCAGAAGCCTCTAAATAGTACAAACATTTGTGCACTTTTACAAGGCAGGTAAAAACCCAAATTATGCTGCTAATTAATTTTATATTTCCTTTGGGTAGCCAAAGAAACCTGGAGCTGCTCAGCAATCATCAAATGATGGGGTTTTGCCAAGTATTCAGGTATGTTATTAACAGAACAAGCCAGGAGAACTGAGATCATGCTTTTTGCAATACCTACAGGGAAAAAAGTCAAATTCAAAGCAAGCTCATGCAAAGCAAATATCTACATGAGGGAGAAAGGAGCACCAAAGCACCCGAGACATTTAAATACAAGTAAAAAAGTCCTTAAAAACATCTCTCTAAAACTAAGACAACAAAGCCAAGACTTTAATTCAATGCCAGTGAGTACCAACTACTCCAAAGAAAAATATTTACAAACAATAAGAGAATAAAATGCTAACTTGATCAACTTGCAAAAGATACAAGGTATGATTTGCAGTATGCACATATTGTCTAAATAGGCTACATCAGACTTAATTGATCTTTGTAATTGAGCATGGCACAATAAGCCAAACTTTCCTACATACCTGCTCTGTGTAGGTGTGATGCCCTGGAGAGAAATAGACAGGCAGGACATTAAATAGAATATTTTTACCTTCAAAGCTGCTTCCCTGTCTCCTTTTAACCTGCACAGTCTTTTTTGTTTTCCTTACAAAGATCTTGTAATTCGATTGAAGAACATCTGTGTTCATATCAGCTTTTAAGATACTTAAACCCTGATTACCATACACAAATATTCACTTCCCTCTGCACCCACAAGTGTAAAGCAACAGCTTCTTTTCTTCATTCTCAGGGCAAAAATTAAAGCCAACTCTCTTTTCTTCTTAACAAGTTCATCTGTTCAGTTGATGTTAAAAGGGTATAATCTATTAACAACAATATGAGTGGTTAATAAATAACATTTTAAAAAATAGATTTTAAAAAATATGTAAAGAAATAATACTTTTTTGGGGCCTTAGAGCCTTCAATCACCCGTCCTCTTGAATCTATTGTGCGGATCTATTGCTTATAAAGGCATATCCTTACAGGATTTCCAGATTTCCCATCCTAAATCACTCCCCAGATGAATCCGAGTCTACACTCTTCTCATCAGTACAAGAGCTATAGTGGAACGTTTGGCTTTGTTCAGCAGTCAAGGAAATCCTTACAGAGGCAGATACACAGATAACAACTTCATCTGTAATTCACAACCACCTCCTCTTTCTCTGCTGGGAAGGGGATTAATATGGCAAATCCAGGTCACCACTTCATTCTGTTTCAAAAGGGCCAGTATTTCAAGTTGCATTCTCTAAGGGAAAATGTAACAATTTATCCCAATCTCTGATGCAGCACATTTTCATAAATATATTTGCAATTTCCTTCCAAGGAAAGAAAAACATCCCAAACACCTTGCTGCACCTACTCTCCAACAGCTGAATTTCAAAGGTTTTGGCTCCTTCAACATCAGCAATTCAAGAACTACCTCCAGCCAAACATTTTGAGTCACTGTTTTAAGACTAGATTGATCGTGATCATATATTGCCGAAATTGTTTTTAACTGATATAATTCCTTTCCACTGAAAGAACTTGATTCCTATTCAGGTTCCACTACCTTCATCTCCACGTTTTATGAACTAAGAAATCTCTCTTAATTGCTGAGAGATTGCTGCAGGGATAAGGTTCCCCATGTCTCTACATCCTCTGCCTCCTCTCAAGCCTCGCAGCAATCCCAGACTCTGGAGGAGAGGCCAGCGTTAACAAGGTGCAATCCAACCCCACGTGTCCAGAGACACCAATAACCAGCTGAGACAAACGGCCTGGAAATGCTTACGGGAACAAGTGGAGCTGTGCATTAAACCCCAGCAGCTCCTGCTTTATGGGCCCTGAAGAAATGGATATAAATGTGCAAGTGCACAAAACATTTGCGGTGCTCTCCTGCCCGGGATCTGCCGCGCTGCAACGCGCGTCTGGGCTGGAGGCAACTCTGTTCCCATGCCAAAACCGTGTGGAATGCACTGAGAGGTCAGCAGTAGGAATTTATGTGTTTTGCAGTTATTTAGAAATTACGGGAAAGAGAACTTGGCTGCTCGTGCCCCTGTACAGGTGTAGTTAACTCAGAGTGCTCAGCGGGTCAGGCGTTTTCAATCAAAATTCCACTTGGGCAGAAGCAATGGCTCCATGCATGTGAGAAGATGGCTCAGTCTTGGGAGACAAACTGAGGGATCAACTTCAAAATTCTTTCCTTGAACCACCTTTCCATCTCACCAAATGCCAAGTCTAGGCTTTATGTTAGAGGATGATTATCTCAAAGATAATGATAAAATATTAAGTCTATGCATGTGAAAAAAACCACTGAAAATATTACTCTAAGTTTTCGACTGGTTATGCTCTTCAGTGGAACAAAACCACTCAAAAATCATCACAGCAAATGTCATTTGAGCTCTTAGCTGAATAATGAGTAAAATGTTTCAGAAGCTGAATGGAAAAGCTCACTGGCTGCTCTATCAAACAAACCTGCACTCTCAAACCTTTATGGCTTTGTGCATTTACAAAGAGCCTTACTGATTTACTCTTACACTTACTGAAGGGAATAAAGGTGTGGTGGAAATGCAGAATCGTTGGGGTTTTTTTGCAAAAAAAAAAGGACAGGAAGGTAAAAATACAACAAGCAGCAAAATGGATGATGGAAGGAATGAAGGAAATGTGAGAACATGCAGTAAGAAAATAGAAAAGGTGCCACAGTAAAAACCAGCCCAGACAATTCTCCCAGGTATGTGTTAAGGTGGCCCTGACCAGCTGTCACCTATGTGGAACTGTCAATTTTTTGTGCTCTCAATATTAGATCTGTGAAAAACACTACTCCACATGACAGTTTCTCAGGAACTAAACACAGCAACAAAAGCTATAACACTGAAATTCAGGAATTAATTTTTCCTTCTGAACATAATAAACGCCAAAGAAAATCATCTGAGTTGGTGGCAGCTCCTGAGGAGTGTCCCAAGGTGGCTTTCCAAAGCAGCACACAGCTTGGCTTGTGGGCACAGCAGCAATCTTTCCACAAGACAGAGTGTGCTACTCCAGTAGGAATCTGTCAGTGCATGGAAAGTTAAGAGTGTCTGGACAGCACAGTGGTGGGTAATGTGATACAGATGATTTCACCTTTAGGTCTCCAGTTCAAAAAAACTCAGCCCAAAAAGTGTCATCACCTGATAGATTTTACTACTTCTATTTACAGTACAAAATTTCCCAGAGGGCCAAGCTGAGATCAAGCTTCTCCCCCCTCCATCTGTGCTCTAGGGATTGTGTCTAAACTGAGGAACAGACCTTCCCTGCAGGTCCCATGGTGTAAACAGACTGCAGATATGAAGGGAAAAAAGCACAGAATACTGAAAAGTGTTGTCAAAATTCAGTGAGTCAGACATAAAAGCAAGTCTGACTCCAGACCTGATGACATTTTTACTCTGCTTTTTGTGTCAGGAGAGTTTCTCTACCCTGCCCCAAAGGCAAAAATGCACATGTGCAGCAAGATCTCAGCTCCAGGATGCATCAAACTTCCTAGACAAGGACATATTTTTGTTTTATCCCATGTGGATTAGGGCTGATACGTCCCAGGAGTGCTGGGCTCACTCCACGCAGGCTGCAGAGGTGATCTGTGAAAAACACATCCAGGATTCCCAGACATCCAGCAACATGGTCTGAGCCACCCCCTGAGTGCCTGGGAATCTTCAGCAAATGCTTAAAAAAAAGCAACAAAAAAACCCCAAACTCAAAGTTAATTTTTACCCAGACAAAGTCTTCATACCCAGGGTATAATAACCTGAGAAAGTAGTTTATCTTAACTTGAATAAAAGGAGCAGGAATCCATGATCCTACCTTGCTCCCGAGAACCAGGACCACCTATGATTATAACTAAATATGAGATCAGAAAACTTTTGCATGAATTCTCTTCTAGCTCTAAAGATGGCCTTTTCAGGTCAGGCTGGCAGGGTGGGCAGGAATCCTACTGAAGGTTAGATCACAGTATGCATCAGACTCATTCATTCTAGAAAGTTACACCCATTTCTCAGCAGCATAATAATTTAAAAATTTGTTAGAATAAAAAAGTAAAGCCTCAAAAATGAAGGAGCCCATTCAGAGTAAAGCACCAACAGCATCAAAGAGTTATCTCTCCACAAAAATATAAAAATATCTCACCATATTATATCTCTATATAATCAACCACCTCCTCTCACCATTCTGCAACACCAAGCAGTAATTCTATTTCCAGTGTAAATCATTTCAATTCTGACATCTTCACTGGGGACTAAATAGCATGTGACCTTATCTAACTTAAATCTGGTATTAATTTTAACAAGGAAAGAAATGCTTTATGAAATTCAGGAGCTTAAGGGTAACTGGGGGGATACAGGTCTGCCTCAAAGGGTAGCATATGGATTTCATTTTCCCTACGTTTTTCACCAAATTCTAGGAACTACAGTAATGTTTTGCTATAGGGTGCCACAAAACTAACTCTGAATCTTGCCCAGAAGAATCAGGGTCTGAATGCTGCACTGGGCAAGGGAAGTTTGGAACATTTGAACAGCAATTGCTAAACCTTACATAGACTTGATTTCTTTTCAAGCTTTTCCACGTAACTTGCAGAACCTTTAAAAAAAATTGCCTTATTTGAAAAGTAGAACTATGACCCTATTATGAAATACAGATAAAGCCTGGTTCTGCTTCCAGTTATGCTTTTAAGTGAGGAATGAAATTCAGAAAGTTAAGCTGCTATGATCATAAGTCTAAAAATTGATCCTGATATAATTTGCCAAAAAACTTCCTGATTCTTCAACACCAACTATCTGAACTTCAATGGGAAAACTTCTCCATCCTGAAGATCTTTTCATCTCTCTGTACACATAGTTTTCTCTATTCTATTGCTTGTTTTCTCCTGAATACTCCCATGCCACAGAACCTGCTGTCTGTCCATACCTTCAAAAGCAGGGAAATCTTCACTTGATTTGGCATCTGGTGAGGACAACCTTGACACCCACATGCTCTGCTACATATTTCAGAGGTACTTGAATCAGAGATCTCATTATTCAATTGACTTTACTTGTGTTATTGAAAAAAAATCTTCATTGTCTCTTTTTAAAGCTTCCAAGCAAGTTGACTAAAAAGCACTTGGTTTTTTCTTAACATCTCACCCACTGATTTTCTTGCACGCCTCCCAGTTCTTGTACTGTGAAAAGTCCACAGACAATAATCATGCATTGGGGCTCCTCCCCGCTCCCCCTCCAAACACTTTTCCCAATCCAGACAGACAGAGGCTGCTCCAGCTCTGCTCCATTCTGTACCTCTCAGTACCATTGGCCCTTTTCTAGATTATTCCAGTTCTGTTCCATGCTAGGACGGAGGAAATCAGTCTGGTAGAGCTACGAGCGTAGCTGGCACTTACATAACTGTGCTGCTTCCATGCTTTGTTCTGATTCCTTCCACCACAATCCTTACCTGCCCCTTGTGGGTTTGATGACCAAAAGTAGGTTCTCCTTTTGTAGTTCCAATGGAAGACACAAAAGAAAACATTGGTATGGGACAGAACTGATTATCATGACAGACATCGTTGAAACTCTTGTGGGGAAGAGAGGAAGAACCTCAAAATAACAAGGTTTGGTTTGCAGGTCTTTTCCTATGCTTCTTTCTGTTCAGCAGGTGCAACACCTAAGAAAGTCTCACTGTGGGACTTCAAAAGTGTTCAAGGTCAGGCTGAGGCTTGGAGCAACCTGGGACAGTGGACGACGTCCCAAGGTGGGAGGAATAAGATGAGCTTTTAGGTACCTTCCAACCCAAGCCATTCTTCTATTCTGATAAATGTAGCGAGCAATAAAAAATTATAATGATAATAAAATACACAAATTCATCAACAACTCTAAGGTGAAATCTCTAAATAAAAAAGTACTGGTAAAAATGGCTATTAACTTATTTATTAAATCTGGGAAGAAATGAGGCAGAGTTCACATTCTTCCCACTAGCAGGTCACACTTCATTTTGGGTTTTTTTGCACCTGAGGCGAATGACAGTGCAGCTCCTGATGAAGCTGGCTGTGACAGCTTCATCAGGAGCTGCACTGTCTCCAAGGTCATGGGTTTCTATAGGTAGGAAAAAGGATGAGACCTGGAGCACCTCACCTCCCATAACAAACCCTGCACCGTGTCAAAGCCAAGACAAGCCCTTTTTCCTACTGCAAGCAGACACAGATCTCCTTCAATTCATGATGCATCAAAAAACTCAGCTTAAAAGAGTACCAAACATAGGCCTCTAGAAGGAAGGACTCTTTACACAGCATCTCTCCCCTGTGCCCACCAAAAAAACCCCAAACAAGTTCAGGAAAGGCATGCTGCTGGACTATTAAAGAGCTTGGAGCCAACAGTCAACACATTAGGTAACCTCATTATCCACTGCCTAGTGCCAAAGGCAAAACAGGTGTGAGGATACCAAAGCAAGAGGAAAGCACAGCCTGTTAAGAGAAATCTGCAATTTTAAGGGTATTAAAATATTTCCAAATGTTCAGAGAAAAACCTCACAGCAGAGCAGACATTCACTAATGGAAAATAAAAGAAAAATGGGAACTGCTGGAAAGGTGCATCACCTTTAAGACTGAGCTTGTTTTTCCCCTTTTTTGGTTAAGATTAACCCTGAGACTTAAGGGCTTCAGTTTCCTTTTGTTCTCCAAAGTGTGGGACAGCAAAGAACAATAATCTTTGTGTCACATTACTGAGTTTATCATTTCATGGGGATGGAACCCTATGGCTTTTTTTGAGACTCAATAAATCAGACTATCCCACAGGAGAGGTCATATCAGACTCACCCCCTTGTCCCTCCAACTTCCACTAATCCACCATTCCCACATCAGACCCAGAAGCAACTGCTCTCAGTTGCTAATAGCTGCTAAGCAGTAGCAAGTTCCAGTGAAGTTAGTGGAACTACAGGATTGCAAAGACAAAGTGAAAATCAACTTTTTTTTCTTCAGCTACCGCAATAATCAGATCCTGGAATCTGTATCTACTGTACGGAAATATCTGGGCAAGAAAATCAAGTGTAGCAGAATTCCAGAAGTCAGAGTTTTACATCACTTTGATTCTCTGATGCATTTCCTGAGGCATTTAATGTCACAATTTAGCTGAATTTAATTTTGTCAATTCCCTCAATCTCCACACTCGAACTACACAATTCCCTTCCCTTCACTGCCAGGTACATAAATTCCTTTGCATGGCTCCTAAGGAGTAGTGATCTTACGAGACTGAAGACCTTAGACTTTGTTATTAATAACCACCTTCACGAAAAAGACAGTAAGTTCCAGAATCATGATGTAAAAATATTCTTCTATTTCAGCTCTGTATTCAAAGTACAGCTTATTTTCACTAAAATTTACTTCCATATACCTCTTGCAGATGCTGCAAGACACACTGATGAAATTTTAATTTCCAAGGGTATCTGATGCCCAGAGCTTGCAGGTTGAAGACCATATAGGTTTCATTTATACATTTTACTTATTTATTTCAGTGAAGCCATAGGATTTGCAGAGGGGACCTAAGCTGGAGAGGATGATGCCTGTATGTGAGGCATGGCACCACCTGAGAGTTAAAATCCCATAAGAATTATTTACTAACACTTTAGATACTTTTCACATTCAAAACATGATAACAAGGTTTAATTAATCTTTAACAGCCACGATAAATTGGTTGGCAAGGATAGACAAAGAGAATGTGAAGGACAGAAGGGGGACAAATGGAGTTTTGACAACATATTACTTGCAAGCTGCCTTCAAAGTGTGGTTTCGTGGTTTAAATGGAAAACTGAGCCCAGTGGAGCCTGGTCCCTGACCTCAGCCACGCCATGGGTTGGGTTTCTTGGGATTGTTTGCCAAAACCAAAATAATTTAGCAACACATTTTGTCCATTCTTTCCTTACCTGTGAAAAACATGCCAAAAACTCTTCGATGGGCCAGTGGAAAAGGCTGTGCTAGCAGGACATGGGACATTTTGTGTCCCTTGGTGACACAAAATCCCTCAGGGCCAGGAGTTCTTACACAGCCACTTGGGAAAAAATTCACCTTGCAGGGAACCACTCTGAGCTCCAGCCTGTGGATCTCCTCACGGAGCTGCTTCCAGCAGGTACATCTGCTCTTTAACAGGCCAGCAACAAAATCCAATTTACCATTTAACAAGAACAAAGTTTCCTACACTTTTTCTACCCTTCCACTATCAATCTGCTCCAGCACCAACCTCTGTGTCATTATTTCTACAGAGGTATGTAGACTGTTTTATTGAAAAAATCTTTCCAGAAGTTTTTGTTGAAACACCACTTTGATGACAATCTATGTCAAACTCAAATGCCACATTTGGGGTTTTTTTCAGCCGTCACTGTTTTTCTCCTGGCTTTTAAGAACTCATGAACATTCTTTCAATTAAATCTCTAGTCAATCCAAAAATGTAGTCTCAAGAAGAATCTGAAGCAAATTCTAGGTTTCCAATCATGTTAACCTATACTTGAGTGTTTCAAAACAGCTCCTTTAGAAGCTGTAAAATCAGGAAATAAATAGTGAAAAAAACCAATACTGAGGAAAAAAGAATAATCTCTGTTATTGAGCTTTCTAATGTGGATTTAGTGCAGTAATTCAACTTCTCTCATCCTGCTGGACAAAGGTGAAGGAATGGATTAAATGGGAACTTTGAAAGGGATCATCAAAAGATGGTAGAGGCAACAACATTGTAGGAACATGACAATGCCCATGGCTGTTGACATGCTGGGAACCTGTACGCTATATAATTCTCACTAAACCTAAACTGGAGTTAGA
Organism: Peucedramus taeniatus; assembly: GCA_013400575.1. NCBI lineage: Eukaryota > Metazoa > Chordata > Aves > Passeriformes > Fringillidae > Peucedramus > Peucedramus taeniatus. The sequence continues at coordinate 48,860 of WBNO01031745.1, read as the reverse complement.
GCCATTTAGGAAGAAATTCTCTCAAAACAGAAAGTGCAGTGGAAATCACAGACAAACAAAATGACAGCGAGTAAATCCTGGCAGTGAGTCCCCCCTTCGCACACACACTTCTCTCATGTTTCTCTTGACTGACTCTTGTGCTGAAATGAGTTCATATGACAAGTCTGATTTCTTCCTCTACAGATCACTACACTTTTCCAGCACAAATAACCCTGAGTATAAATCATATACTTGCTGAAATGCTTAGATTGGCATGTTATCTCATGTAAGAGCAAGGTACCAAGATCTCAGTTGTAGAGACGTGGTATTTTTTTTTTGTTAGGCAAATTGCACTGTTTTTTTCTTTATATAATACTTCTGTAGGATATTCAACATTTTTCCCTCCTTTGATAAAAGATATAGACTGATAACTCAGTATGTCTGTGCTGTTCTTCACTCATGTATTTCAAAATGCAGATAATTATCACCAATTTAATAATGAAAATCCTGATAAAAAGATCTTTCTTCTCATTCCAACAGTAAAACATGGAACAAAACTTGTGAGTCTGAACACTCAGTTCAATATGTTTTCCAAATAATTTACATCCCATTATAAAATAATTAGACTGGCTCAGACTACAAAATGACCTTAAGGAAAGTTCAGGAATTTTGGGTCCTAGGATGTGTACCAGACTCCCACACCTGCTCAAAACAAGTCTTAACATCAACAGTTCAGCAAAAATATTGAAACTAAAAATTTCTGTGTTTAGCCCTATTCACTCCAATCTCAAGCATTTATTTTCTCCAAGACAGTCCTTGTTCCAGCATCCCCTTTCCTTCCTTACCCCAGTCACATCTCCCAGGCTCTCCAGCTCCCACCCTTTCCTATCTACCTGGAGAACAGGCAGGCATAGACCCTGGGAGCCAGCTTATTAGCAGGATGATGCCTCAGAATGGGTAACATTTGATTTCTGCATATATGTCTTTTTGTAAGAGCACCAGTTCTCTCATCTTTCCTTTATTCAACTACTCTTTTCCACAAAACTTGCAGAAATGTAACTCCCTGGAGATGCCAAGCTGAAAAAGAATACATGATATCATTCTGTCTGGAGACAGGGGTGGAGGCAGATGGGTAACTGTCTTCAGACACATCCCTGCAAAAAGGGTGAGTGTTCCATGAGGAGGATGAGAAGAAAGAAGGCTGAGTTTCATCACAAAACATTCAGCTTAGGCATGTAAGGAATTACCCAACAGTTGTAGCTTAATTAACTACATTGCCAATAGAAGGTTGGAATGGCATCACTGGGGCTTTCAAGAACAGGTGAGTTGAAAGTGCTGGAAGGAAACCAGGTGTAGGTTGGTTGCACTCACTTGGTGGGCAAAACACGTTAAGAAGCCACCCATCCTCATGTGCTGCTCTCAGCTCTCAGCAGGAGAACAGGACAGACACAGGCAAGGTACAAACCAGCACCAGACAAACTGTGAAAAGAGACAGGGATCTCTTGGGGCAGGTGCAGGAGGCCACGGAGATACCCCATGGGCTGGAGCCCCTCTGCTCTGGAGCCAGGCTGGGACACCTGGGGGTGTTCAGCCTGAACAGCCTGGGGACAACTTCTTGTGGTCTTTCAGGACCTAAAGGTGGCCTACAAGAAACATGGGGACTGGAGCTCTGACACCAAATTAAAAATTTAAGCTCCTGAATCTGTGGGGAAGAAAAGAATCAATTATAATTAGCCTGACTCATCCCTTGCAGTCTTTATTCAGAACTGCTCACCTTATCCATCACTGTCCTCTCTCACTCAAAGTCACTGAATATTTAGACAGGAATTTCTTTTGCTACTTTACTAGTACTGGGCTTTTTCCTCCCCACTTGTGTGAAATTATTAAAGGAATCAGTTTCCCTTTAAGAGCTGGATGGCCCTGCCAGCTTAGCCAACACAAAGCATTTCCAAAGAAGTTTCTTGCTCATCACAGTAAGGAACAAAATATTTCAAAACCCCAAACTTCAAAATCCCAGATGGTCTTGAAGCCCTTTTAAAATAAACTGTGTGAGTTTACAGTCAAATCTGCCCAAGAAAATCTTCTAATGGAGACTGAAAACTATAAATGCTCTCAGTTTATTAAAAAAATGATTTGACACCAGCACAGACTATTTCAATTTTTTCCTCACATTGCAGAGCTAGACACACTTTTCAAAATATTTGCTTTCAACAATGTGACAGCAGCCCCTCAAGAAGTGTTATGTATGAGCCAGTATTAGATTTTTTTTGTTATATTTCATATTATATTGTCTGTTGAATAAGATGTTTTAAAAACATTAATGTAATATAGAATTTCAGACTCTTAATCATTTTGACAGGTTTTCTGAAACTCTTCAGAGCAACATTTGAGTAACGACCCCGTGCAAGACACAGCACCAAAATGGGCAGGACTGGGGGAAGGGGAGAGGAGAGCTGGAAAGGTCTCTGCTCTAAAACACATGCATTCATTAGAAGAGAAAAATGCCTAGAAATTTGGCACTAGAAGAGTGTTTAAATGAAGTCTGCCTGAGGGGATAGCCCTGACTTGCACTCTTACCAACGGGATGGATATCATGTGAACGTTAACAAGAATTACGTACCAGGTTAAAAATCTCCCCGTAAGAAACCACAGTGCTGTGCCATGCTCTGCATCACTGCAGAGACAATGCCTTCTGCAGGGAAAGGACTCCAGACCCGTGCACAGCCTACACACAAACACATCCAGACCAAAATGGCAACAAGCTAAAACCCAAATTCATTGTATTCTGCACTTCCGGGATGTTTGCTAAGGGTGAATTTGGATCCCAAGCTTATTAACAAATAGCCAGGGTTTAAGGTCAGCTTATTTTGAATGCAGATTATTTTACATCTTAACTCCAGTTTTTCAGTGTGTCTTCATCCCAATTTTTTAACTTTCAGACCTACATTCAAATCTTGCATCGCAGCTCTCTGGAAGCGAGCCAGAGATATTTAAATATTTAAATGCCAGGGTCCATGTGCCAGTCGATATGGTCCCATCTGAAAAATCAAATCCACAGCTGAAACACAGCAACAGACTCAATATATCCTCAGTTTTCCAAACCACAATTATTCAAGAAATACTTGGGGACCAAAACAAAGCAATGCTCATTCACACTACAGAAAAATCCTATATTGGCCTAGAGCTTTTGGTATTCATTTTTCCCCATAACTAATTTCAAATATCTATAAATAAAACATATAGTCTTTCATAAAAGAATCTATTATAATTCAAACACCACAATAGGCAACATACTTGGAGCTGTCAAATGGAAAGGATTTATAGCTTTTTGCTCTATATCCTTCCCCTTTTGGAGAAAGTTTGAATGAAAAGGACCTCATGCTTTGCTTTTAAAAACATTACAGTTAGCAAAATAAACTAAAAGTTTAACACACATAACATACATTTTTAGTGCATGTTGCAATCCAATGTCACATTCAGGAGGAGACAATTCCCTAACAAGCCCCAAGTTAACCAGCCACCTTCACCCACTTTTAACTTATGATGGATATTAATATTCTGTATGAGCTGCTTTCCCAAGCACACTCAGCTCCGATTCAGCATCTGGAGGCTGATGAAATTTCACTTTTGCCCATTTTCACAGCTGCAGCAGAGCAGCCAGAGAAGGTCGAGTGATTAACCTGAGGTTGCCGAGTGAGTCAGTGCAGCAGGATCACAATCATTAGCACTCCTGGCTGCCAGGCTCAGCCCTGCTTCTTCTACTACCACATACACAGCCCTCACCAGCTTTAGCACACAAAAACGATGGACTAACTAGTGCCAGCACTGAGAGAAAGGGCAGTTTTCCTTGGACACAGCAGTGTCAGTCCACTCAGCCTTGATCTGTGAACACCCTGCAGCCCCAGCACAGCTCTGCCAACACATCTCACTGCTGGCCTGTCAAACCCCAGGGTTTTTGCCCTGGGCCCCTGTTGAACAGGGACTGCCTGCTGGGCCAGATGGAGAGGTGGCTGTGGAACCAGACAATTAATTGGAAAATTCAACACCAACTTGCACCTGCAGCTAGCAGTTCACTGACACTGCAGGAAGCAAAGGGAGTATAAGCAAGCCAAGGCTGAAATGGATGGTGTACTCACCTCCTGCCCACAGCAGCACCCGACTGCAAATACTCACCTGCAGTGCAGCTAGAATGACAAACACAACTTCACAGAAAGGTTGCTTCCATGGTGGAGATGACAGCAGCTCCACATCAAGATTTGGGCAATCTTACTTTCTTAAATCATGGTTTAAGTCAAATACACAGCTCTGGCTGTCCCTTGCCCTGCACCACAGAGCTTTAATTGTGTTGGTGCCATCATCCTGCAAACAGCAGGGCAGAGGCTTTGCTCACTGAGCCACCGACAGTGCATCCACCCTGCTCGAGATCCACAGCTCCTGGTGACCATCACCTGCAGGCTGGAGTTTGCTTAGCTGAGTCTCTGTGGCATTACAGGCAAGGGCTCGTAGTGTGTGAATCTAAAATCTCATGAAAAAATGTTCTCATGACCCAGGTTTGTACATTCAAGAACCTGGAGAGCCTTAGAACTGTCATCTTTTGTCAGATATGTGAGCACGTTTCTGAAACAAAACTCCACAGCCTCTGTGGGTCACCTACTAAAGGTCTGCAATATTAATCAATCACATTTCTACACTTGACTCCTGCACAAAAACTAGAATCAGTTTCACTGCATCGATTCACTTCCAAAATCCTGCAGCTGGTGTCACAGGGTGGTGGCATTTGTCACATCACAGCGCTTTGTAGGAGGCAGATTTAACAGCCAACTTACTCTGCTCTTCAGCCAATGGCACGGGAGAGAGGTGGAAGATTTGAGAACCACTAACAGATTGGAAATATATTTAACTCTAGAAAGGATAACATTTATCTCGTACCAGGGTTTAATTTATTTCAGGTTTTCCTCAGGATGTTACAGGTACAGCTCAGAACAACACAAACCTGCAGAGATGTGACTAAAGAAATCCTAAGCCCTGTGTGTGTTTTTAAGTATCACCCCAGTAATCCTGGACAATCAGCAGCAGCAAAGGTGAAGAGTCAGGTGCAAGCCAAGACAGCCAGAGTCACTGCTGCTATCCCAAGGCCACTGTCTCTCTTCAGTCTCACATTTACTCTCTTGAAGATAGGACTTTTCCAGAGTGATCTTCATTCCTGCTGCTGCTCCAACGAATATTTCCAGAGAGTCCAGAACTCAAATGAACCCCAAGACAGCCAAGCATGCCCAAACCAAGGGAGAATAGCTGTACTTGTTTAGCACAATTTATAGTAGGATTCCTCAATAAAACTATTGAATAAACCAAATAATGCCTTTTATTTGAATACAAGTCCTTCAATCATTAAAAGAATAATAGAACAACAAAAAGAAAATGAGCACAGTGCATAGGCCATTATTTACAAGCCATATGTCCCCATTTCAGTTCTGGGCTGATCTTTCAAGCCAGATAAATCTGCCACCAACTGGCAAGTACTTTGAAATCCTTTGTTCCCAAGCATTCAGTAGTCCCTAGATTTCTTAAAACTCTAACTGCACACAGAGAGGCATGATCACATCTACAAACTCTATGTTCTTCCCTCAGCCATCCCCTTTGGAAGGTTCTGCATGAGGAAGAGAACCAAGCACAGTTTAACCAGCAGAAGGAATGCTACAGCCAAGGAGAAACATCCAATTTTTCACCACTTCCAGACCAAACACTCCCAGGAAGGGACCTCATTCCCAGCTAGCAGAGCCCACACAACAAAGCTCTTAGTCCTTAATTACTACCTGGATTAGGAAGATTCTAAATCAAGTGCTTAGATGGCAGTGAAAGGCAGGTGTACATTTGTAATAACAGGCTTTTACAGAGGAAAACCCAAAGGTTTCTCTAAGTTGCACAAGGAGTGGCCATTTCAACTGCTCCCAGGTGTCAGCAGTGACCCAACCCCAGCCCCAGCACAGCCAGTCTCCCATCTGAGGGAATATGGGGCTGAGCCCACCAGGGACATCAGGGAAACAGGGCAGAAACACCTTGCAGCCCCTGCTGGGACTGATCTGGACACATGGAAGTGGGCAGGGATCCTGGGTTCTTTTTGGCCTAAGAAATGCCACCTGTGATGGCTTGTCCCATCTGGGTCACCAGAAGTGATGCCTTGTGAAGGCTGACCTAGAGCAGAGTCTAGACAGAGTTAAAAAATAAAGTAGGGATTTATTAAAAGGCCTCAATGGATCCACCTTGGGCAGCACAAGAGCCCAGCCAGGGCTACGGCCAAGAGGAACCAAAATTGTCACAAAATGCCCAACTGGTCACTGTGTCTCTCACTTTGATCAGTTCTGCTCCATTTGCATCTTGGAGTTCATTGTCCAATTGCAGCTTTAGGTTATGAAGTCCCATCCTTCTTGTTTTTCTCTCTTCAGTCCACATTGTTTATACTCTTGGGCCTGAAATTTGGGTGGTTATCCTTGGTCACAAGCTAGGAAGGTTTGTCTCCCTGCTCTGTGCAGAGAGCTCACCATCCCTTAATATGAAGCTCAGACCCACACACTAAAGCAGCAAAGAATCTGAAAAATATAAAAGCTAAAACCTAAGGCATCATTTGCAGCTGTGAAATTCACTGAGTAGGTGAAGGAAACAGGTGGCAAACAGGAGCAAATGGTTAAAATGTTCCCCTCACTGCAACACACGTGAAATCCCTTATTCCAATGGGCTGCAATAAACCTACCACTGTCAGTGCACATAAAATGGGCTGAAGAATTTTTCTTCACAAGGAAGTAAATCTGATTTTTATCTAAGCTGGCAGTAAACAGGGTCAAATATTTAACTGTTTCTGTGGCAACTTCCCCACTGCTTTTCACGTTTTAATTTTTTTTTAATGATGCCAACAAGGCCAGAATGTTGCCCAGCTGAAGATCACAAGGACATGAGCCAAGGTGAAGGGGGTCCATGGCAAACACCAAATGCCAAATTAAGAAATTAAATGCTGATTGTAAAGAGCAAACAGTAGTACCAGATAGAGGAGCTCAGCTTCACCAACACTGGATTTATTGTGCATGGTTTAGTGAAGTGATTTATATGGATTACACCACATTTTCCCTTTTTGTAGCTTGCCTTGGTAATCAAAAAGTCTTTTTGTAATTTACATTAATAGCCTTGTAACATTCTGGAAAATATTAAAAAAGACCTTTATATTTTTGGCACCTCCTCCTTCAGAGGACTGCACACAATCAAAGCTCTTTTGAACTGTTCCAAAGGGTTTGGCAAGAATTTGAGGTACACCCAAAATGTCATGAAAGACCCTGTACAGAATCCTCAGAAAAGCTGGTCAGTGAATGTCCAGGTCAATAGTTTTCTTAGGCCTGAGTCCGCAGCACATCCCTGCCAGCAAGAAAAAACATTACACCTCCAAGGCACTTCCATTATTTTAATCACTGGGTTTGAATAATCATAATAAGACATGTTATGGAAGTGTTATTTCCACAGTCAGTGCATCCCAAACTGGGGAATAGTTTCAGGCCATAAAAGGATGTCTCCACAGAAGATTTCTGAATTAAATCAATTAAGAACTAGCACATGTTGCTGCCTCAACAACACAAGAAAACAAAGCACAGCCAAGTGTAGTGCAGTGACCCAAGGATGAAACTCAAAAGCCTAAGTTTTTGATTGTATCCACTATTCTGGACAACCATGCCCTTATTTTCTTATCTATATTTTCTTATCCATAAAAAAGATCCTATCTCAGAACAGGGTTGAGAGAGTGAAAAGATAAAATGGAAGTTTTGTAAACACAAAGATGTTAATTGTTGTTGAATTTGTGTCAATGCACCGTGTAGTGCTGGTAGTGATGTGTCACAGCTCAGTCTAGTGACAATTGTCATAAAACTGCCATCAAGAGTGTGATGCTGGAAAGAAAATAAGAAGAGTTTTGGTGCATCTTGCCTGTCAATTCATAAAATACTAGTTAATTACTGCTCCTCCAAAGAATAGCATAAAATGCTGGATGAAATGCATGGTAAGAAAGAACAGGAGGTATGTGAAGCTGAATTCATGGCCCCAAATTCCAGCTAAAGACAAACTTTTTCCAAAACTTCCCATCAGGATTATGTGTTTCTATCACTTCTGTAAATGTAATTATCTTGCTTTTCTTCCACTTCTTCCCTGCTGTCTTTGTGAGCTTAAGGAAAATGTGAATCAGAACAGGATCGGCGCCAGTGCTGGGCACTAAGCAGGGACACTAAAAGGTATCTGCCCATATTTGCTGCATATTTGGAAGTGCTTAACAAATTGCAAAGATATATTAAAAAAATGAGTAAAATCTATTAGTACAAGAGAATGCAAATATAACAACTAAGGTAAAATGCACCAAGAAATACCTAACAAAATTCTGGTTCCCAAAAGAACTGGTGATTTCCAAACCAGTGAGGAGCCTTTGGAGCGCCATTTCAGTTTCCTAAAGAAGATGAACTGAGAAGAGCCATAAAGAAATCCCTTTCTGCTTTCCAAGCTGTCAGTCCCCACACAGGGAGAAGAACAACATCTGACCTCAGAGCTCTTGCTCCTCCACGCTCTGCCAGGACTGTCCACACCACAGGAGGATGAAGGCAGAACTTGCAGCAAATATTTGCTATCACTAAGGTACCAGGCCTACACACAACCAATGCCTACATTTTCTGGTTTAAGAACATAAAATGAGAGCTTTCATTGTTAAGCTAGAGCCAAACCTTGTTCCAAAGATATGCAAGGCCTATAGCAGCTTCTCCCAGGGCCAGGATTCAGTAACTCTAGAAGAAAGCTGGGGACGTCTAGAATTTCCCCATATACATATTTCATTTTACACACAGTGAGTCATCCTAGAAAAACGCTTTCCAAACACTTTGAGACAAGCTGGATATGTGGTATTTGGATAAAGTAATATTTGAACATCAAGGAATAAGAGAAACTAAATGGATATTTACAGACCCAGAAGAAGAGTTTTTAAAAAACCAAACCCTTCATATCTTAGAGAGGGATCTCTTTCCCTTGCATTGAATGTTAAGCAGAAATAATCAGGAAAGAGAATAAACCTAAATGTTTAAAAATCAAGCCACAGACAGCAGTTCCCCTCCAGCAGGGTGAGAGTGATCAGATCTGTAATTCCAGGCAGCAGATAAAAGCTGTGATGAATCAGCAGCACAGATCCAGGCACTGAATTTTCCCTGGTTCTCACTGTTCTGCATCACTGGATTCCAGCAGTTAGTTAAAATCTGACTACATATGAACAGGATTTCCAAATTTTTGCAGCTATTAAGATACCAGTTACTGCTAACATCTGGATCAGCCTAGCTTCAGAATCCACCCAAGCCTGAGCTAATTCCATATTTAATCATGTTGATTCCAGCTTTAACAGTGACAATATGTAAACCTTGTCCACATGCTGAACAAGAAAGGGAGGCAGGAATGTATCTCTTAAAATAAAATACCAGTGATTAATAAATCACATGTTTATATCTCTTTGGAGGAATACTTCTAATACAAAGCAATTCCAGCCAGAGCATTCCAAGCCAAATCAAATACTCATATGACAATTTCTGCCAGTTTCTATGTCCAAAAAAGCTTTAAAAATTGTAAAAATTAAAGCATTTGCCCTCTTTCCATGAAAACCCAGAGTCCTGGGCACCAGGAAACAATGTTCCCACCAACCTCCAGGAAGTGAGGTGAATAATAATTCCAGAGTTATGAGAAGTAATTTGATGCATTCCACTGTGTGGGGAAAACAAACAAACAAAAACAAAACAAAAAACAAACAAAAAAAACCCAAAAAAACCCACAGACCAACCCAAAATAACCAAAAAAAGAGGCAACTCCTTTTGATGCTTTAAAAACTTCCCTACAAAGATATCTGCATTGTGCAAAAATTCAGATTTCTTTTCCTCCTGTACTTTCCAGCTAAAGAGAAGATGCTTTCTCCTCCCAGAGGATTTGGAAAAGCTGTCAAAGCCACAATAAAAATAAAGCATAAGCAAGTTTTTGGTTTTGTTTTTTTTTTTTTTTTTATAACTGAGTATTGTTTTCCCTTACTCTATAGGAAGAGAGGAAGGAAGGAAGGAAGGAAGCTGATAAAGACGACCAACGTACAAAGTTCAGGCAAGAAGAGGCACAAGCAGTTGCAGAAATTTTAGTCAAAGTACCAAACAGAGCTAGTGGAAATTGTATCTTTCCTCCCAAGAAAACACACCAGTATTTTCCAGAAATACTAGAAAAACTTTGAGTCAATTTGAAATTTAAACAAAGCAAACCAAACAGCCAACAACCATTTAAAAAAGCCCAACTAAACAAACCCACAAAGGCACGCAGAAACAAAAACAAGCAATGGTGAAAATAAAATGTACCATAATTGACAACCAGTGTTTTTAGTTCTATCTCCATCTACCATCAACCTTAGAAACTGCCAGCCCATATAATTTCTCACATAAATACAGATAATATTGATAAGGACAGCCTTAACAAAGAATATTAAACATATAGAGGGTTTTCAATGAGGAAGTCAGATCCAGCCCCATATGCCAGTGAAGTAAAGGGCTCTGGAAATACTCTAAACAACATAAGGTGTATCTCCATCTCAGGTATATAATTTATCTGAAATCTTATTTTTCCATTTAAAGTTCATAGCCCTCTAATTAGGCTCTCACGTCCATGCTTTATTTTACAACAACAGCACCAGTATATAACATTTAGGGAGCCATTCCCAAATAACTCCTCTGACTTTGGGGAACTGGAAAGAGATGCAAACCCTTCCTATTTTTTTTTTTTCTTAACCAAGGCATGTAATTCTCCTGAAAAAGCATCTCCAAAATACTGGTTCTCAGACAACCTTCCCTAGTCATGGAGAACCTGAGATATTTCAGTTTGCCTCTGCTCTCCAAGGATGAAGCTATCTGATAACACAGCCCCAGCTCCAGCCCGTTCTTTACCTGTTGGCTTGTCCCTGCTTCTCAGTGTTTTTCTCTACCTGTTTTTCCTCCACTATGGAAATTTCGAGTTTATAAACTTCATTTTGATATCAAAAGGGGATATCACACTCAAAAACTAAATCCCAGGCTGAGCACCCAAATAGTGAACATTAAGTTCCTGACAAAATTATCTCATTGAGACAAACTTGGACTTTTTATGCCAAGCAACTCTGAAGAGAGAACCTGGCAACATATTCAATTGAGAAACATCAGAGGTCTCATCATTAAAAAAAAATTAAAAATATTCTGTTGCCTAATTTCAAATCCCCTAGAAAAGAACTCCACCATGCCATAAGTTCCACTGCATGAAACACAAGCCATATTGAGTCAGTCCTGGCAAAATCTGCAGGAAATGCCAAGAATAAGTTTTGATGGAAACGTTGTTTAACAGAATTACTGAGAGCACTGATGAGAACTCTCTAATGGTGCAGAGCAAGGAGGCCAAACAGAGTTAAGAAAATGTTATTGTCTGCTCTCCATTGCAAGGCTTTAGAATCTGCTGCAGCAGCAGAGTCAGCAGCTGTGCTGAAATCTTCACTTCAGAAAGACAACCAGCAAAGAGAGCTGGCATCCTCTGAAGGGGAAAAAGCCACCTGGAAATGATACCTGCAAGAAAGAGGCCTTTCTTTTGCAGGGGTAGGTGCCACATCTCTTCCAGATGTGTTCCTGCTCTCCTGGCTGCCCAGGGCAGCCTGAGGTGCAGCCAGGTGGGTGTTTTTTAATATCTGTGCAGACAAAACAACTCTGATCCTTCCAATGGAGTAGGAAGCTTTTCAATCTGCTCTTCCCAGCTGTACATGATGTACAGGCACTGTCCAGAGAAGGGACACATGCCAGACTGCACATCAGAGCAATCCAGCCTATCTCAAGCAATTGTGATAACTGGAACATGTACATTACACTTCCTTTTCAGCCTCAACCTATTTTCCACTCCAAGTTGCTAATCCTCAATAGACTTCTCTTTCCTGAGCTTCCTCTGTCTGTTCTGGAACCTCTCAAGTTTGGAGCACCTACAGTGTTCTTTGGCAAGTTCTACAGGTCTGCTCCTCATCCCAAGACGACCTTCCCTTGCTCCCATTTTGAGTAAACCCCAACAGCTTCACAAGACATCCCTCAGTTCTTGTATCAGGACAAGTAATAAACACTTCACCCACTCTGTGCCATTGAGACTGTGCAAATATCCCCCATTTTATTTGTTTCCTTCCAGACTGAAGGCCTTACCTCATTTCTAATACTGAATTTATTCCACCTATAATTTTTTTTCACCTTTTTTTGTCCTTCCCTGTTATATATTCAGTTTTATGTCCTTTTAGAGAACCAAGTAGCACAAAAGAAGTAGGCAAGTCAGATTTTCTAATCCAATACTATCAATGCACAAAAATTCACAATTGGCTTTTCTAATCCAATACTACCAATGCACAAAACCAGATTTCCTTTCTTCCTCCTGCTGTTGCCTGGGACTGAGGAGATTTTCCCTTGGAACTGCTGTCATCACCCCCAAGATCTTGCCTCACATTTTATATGTGAAGGCACTATTGTCACTTCCCCACATGCATCATTTTGTGCAACATTTATTTAAGCTGAATTACATCAGCCATTTCATTGCTAAGTGAGTCTCAAAGTCTTTCTAAAATGTGTCCTAACCTATGTCGTTTCTCTAGTAACACATAATCCTTAACACTGTGATACAGGCTTAAAATTCTGAGGACAGGGCTCATCTGGGGTGACTGAGTATATTTTTAGAAAGATATAATTAATTATTCCAGAGAGAGAATACATTGTTACAGGAGGATATTCAATTCCACTTGCTACTAGAAAAATACATCACAACACACATTTTCAAGAGTTCTTCATGGTTCATTGCTGCATTTCAAAAGCAAGTCAGCTGCACCTCCCCTTCCCACTCAGCACACAGAGGTTTTTTCTGCAGAACAGTGCAAACAGTTGTACAGGAAACTGAAGCAGAAAGTTTTGAGTCCCTCTATCCTACACTCCCCTAAGGCAGTCAAAGGAGCCTTGTAACTAAACTCAAATGGAGCTGCTCTGTGGGGTTCAAATGTCCCTCTCATGAGAGCTCAGAGACAGAACCAGAGCCTCCCTCACTGCATCTTTACACAACACAGGGAATTGTCAGCTTTTCTTCAAAGCTGAAGCTTCAATAGGTGAGGAACTGTTCTCCTGCTTTTCCCATGTTCCATACATAAGAGGGAGGAACAGATGCTTTTCCTGTTTTACTCACAAGGAAGACACCAGGGTTACCAAAGCAGGTTGTCCATGGTTAACTCTTAAATGTTCTCTCAGCACAGCTATAGGTCAAAACCAGAAACTCACACCACTTTTTTTTCTCAAGCTGCCAAAAAGGAATTTAGGTTTCTGTGGAAAATATTTGAATGTATCTGAATTTTACCAGCTCCTCAGTTTCACAGTACAGAACCTGCAGTGTGGAACACTTGGCTCAGAGAGACTTGTCTGTGCTGGAAGGTTACAGGGGTTCAATGGAAGATCAAACAAGATAATGAAATAAATTAAGAGGGGTTTAAAACACAATCAGTTTGCAGCAGTTCTTGAATTCAGAATTCTTGGGAGAAAGTTTGGGAAAACATCCCTAAAATAATATTGTAATATTTTTCCCTAGGCTTATCACTAGGTAAAATGAGGTCCTATTCTATAAGGCCTCACACCTTATCTAGAGTAATTAATTCCTGTGTCAGCAGCAAGGCAGACAAATAATATGGATAAATAAATAATCCTGTGTCAGCAGGCAATGAAGACTGGAAGATGGTTTGGGGTTCAAGTCCTGCAGCTGATTGGTTGGGCCAGCCTGCAGAGTTATCTGCTGGTGATTACACAAAGGCCCTGGAATCTCCAGGTTGCCCTCTCAACCTATCCCAACAGTTCTGTGTTTTACAGGACCGGTCAGGTTATTTGTTCATGTCTCACCTTCCCCACTGGGATAAGCTTCCACCTTTAAGGCAGCCATGCATTAAAATAAAAGAAGTTACAATCATAACACACAATCCATTTCCTGCAGCTAGTAGAAGAGAAGTATGTCTTTTCTACCTGTGCTATTCTGGATTCCTCTTTACCAACTCTGAAAACTCCAAGCCATCTGGTAGCAGCTGTGCCTTGACTGCCCACCTGTGCTTGAGCTGAAGTGGGGGAAAGTTCAGTAAGGATTAGACTGTAGGTGCCAGAACATCTCATTTATTCCAGAAATATCTCACAGGTTTAGTATTTCCCCCCATTTCCCCCTGAACTGGTTTGTGCTTTACCCAGAACACACATTAGAAGGACAAAGCAATTTCTGGAGCACACAGAGCCCTCACTGCAGGGAGCACTGCAAGAGTTTCCATGGATCTCTGTTGATCCTGGACCTGTGCTTGCAGAGCTCTATTGATTCAGGACAAAAATAGGTCTCTGGCTGGGCACCGTGGCTTTCCATGGATATCTGCTCATCAGCGGGCCAAAGCAAACTGCACCAGCAGTGAAAAAACACCGTGCTGGGGAATTGGACAACACCAAGCTTGGAAACGACTGCGGCCTCAGGGACAGCAGGGGCAAGTGCATTTAGGTAACACTCTCAGGACAGCATCACTGACTGTCTCCTTGTCTACTCATGACTTTAAATTCAATAAAATAAGAAAATTGTGTACATNCTTGTCTACTCATGACTTTAAATTCATGAGAATTTTTTATTCATGAGAATTTTTTATTCATAAATAAAATAAGAAAATTGTGTACACAGGACACATCACAAAGAAGAACCTGCCAACCTGAAGAAGAGTTCAGGACAGGACAAGTCAAAGCATTAATGATTCTTTTTGTATAGCCCAGCACCACTTCACTGCTGGTGATTCCCTCGCTTAAGCTGCTCTTGCAAGGACACACATTTCTGTAGTACTCTCCAGAGTTAGGCAGTTTGAAGTGTGGGATCTCCCCCAAACTTTCATCCTATTACACCAGTGCTACTTGCCATAATCTAGCACTGGCTTTAAACCACTGACTTGATCTTCACTCCTTCCCCAAGCAGCTCCCACCTTGCTCCCATCCCTTCTTTGTCAAAGCAATGCCCTGCAGTTTCTCCTCCAACTCAGTGCTCAGCCAATGCCAGAGCTTGGTTCTAAGAATGCTGTGCTGTTACAGACATTATCATTCAAATTAAAGATATCCCCCAAGCTATCTGCAGGTAATTACTTATGACCCTACAGCTTTTCCTGCTCCATCCATCTTTTCGTCCCCAGAATCATCAGTAAGGTCTGGAACCAGCAGTATCCTGTCAAATGGCAACATGCAGAAGCTGAGCAAAAACCCCAGGTTGTTTTTGGGGTTTTTTTTTGGAATAGAACTATGAATGCTAAACCTTACCACATCTCAAGTTAGGTAACTATTTTACCTCTAATAGTATTTTTGATTCTTGTACTTAATCATTGTGTAGATTTCATGAGTGTTCAACAGCTGGACAAAGTGCTGTGGGATTTTTCAGCTTTAAATCTGTGAGAGATACAATTTCCTTCTACCCCCTTGTGTCTTTATTAATCCATCAAAATGAAGACATGCAGTATCTAATCTAAGTTTAGCTGTTCTCAAAACCCTTCTCTAGAAGACATTAGTCACACTTAGATGCCGTCTCTGAAAAATCCATGGGCACTTCCATTCTTTCCAGGAGTGATAATGCATCACCTGCATGAGTGAAGTAAAAAGCATTCCCTGATAAGAACAAAACCTTTAATAGGATGCAGTTTTCCAGAAGTGGAAAAAAGCTTTCTTTCAGAAACCCCTCAATGTATAACCAAATGCAAGTTTCAATATCTAGAGCTTTCAAGAGAAAATTGTGGATTACAGAATTCATCATTTTCACATCTTCCTTGACAATCTTTTAGCAAAACAACTGAATATAGAGACAGAAAGGAGGTTAAGTATTTCTCATCATGAAATTTAAATCAAACATGAGTCTTGATTCTAGGCAAAGATGAAGAACAGTAGGGTCTTCCTTGAAGGACAGAATGCACTGAAAGAAATTCAAAGAAAATCAGACAGTACTTCCATTCCCTCTAAAGTGGAATATTCTGTTATAGAATCACCCAATGGTTTGGGTTGGAAGGGACTTTAAAGGTCATCTAGCTCCAACCCTCTGCCATGGACAGGGATGCCATTCTCCAGATCACATTACTCAGGGCCCCACCCAACCCAGCCTTGAACACTTCCTGGGATGGGGAGTCTACAACCTCTCTGGGTAGCAATTAAAAAAAAAAACCCCTAGAATGAAAACTGTAAGGTTATAAATGCTTCTCATTATCTACAGAGGAGCTCAGGCCAAACCCCAGTGTCCCACCCCCTCTACCAAAGGCAGCTGGTTAAAATCCAAACCCAGACTCTCAAACTGAGTGTGTTTTAATGGCCAGCTTGACATGTGACACCACCTTGGAATATAAGCATCCTTCAATTAATGCAAGCTCTTCTACAGAAGAGGTTTAAAGCAGAAGGATTTCATATGCATTATCTCATTCTGTTCCAATAATTCTGATGATGCTCCATGAGGATATCCAAGTAAGGAATCCCACATCAGGACTGATAAAGGCAGCAGTGGCTGGGCTGTGGTAGCAGTTTGGGACCTAGTCTAGAATTGCACCCCTGCTGTGCTACTCTTGTAGAATGGAACAAAAGACAGATTTGGGCCAAAGAAATTATCATCCAAGTACTCTAATTCCTATTTTGCATTTGTGGGAAGTGATTCACTTGTAATCACTCAGTAAGTTAACAACACAAAGTGGGATTCAGCCAAGCACATGGCTTAATTCACCAGGGCTTGCAAGATACTGTGAGATTCTGTAATAAGGAATTTCTAAGGAGGACAAGAGATTAAAGCAAAAGCTTTAAGACTGTCAAAATGCAACAGTTGCCATTTGCTTCCACACAGCTCTACTTGGGAAAGAGTTCCTGAGCCAAAGCTGTAATGGCCCACATAGTGCAATTTTTTCAAAAGCCATTAGAGCCTTAGAAATCCCTTTATGGTTATTTTGCATTACTGGAAAACTTCCATACCAGAAAACCATTCTGCTCACCAGCCTGAGGTAGGGGAGGCTCCTCTGTAATTGGGCTGATGACCAGTTCTTCTAAAGGAAAGACTTTTGTTTTGCTATTTGAAACTGTTTCCTTCTCCTTCCTTGAGGGTAAGGAGAAAATTTATCATCATGTGAGCAGCCTGGTCAAAAAGCAAATGCATAGCAATGCAGTAGAAGATCAGAGGGGAGTTTTCCATGCAGCTTTCAGAGACCACTTATTGAACAGCTGTGGGGAAAGCAGCTATGGATTTTTTAAATCTACTTTAAAAAGCTCTGTTAAAAAGAGACAAAAAACACATTGAAAAGGTGCCAGAGGTACGTACAGATATTTCTTCCATTTTCACTTCCTTTCAAAAAGAATGCAGTTATCTTCATGGTGCAGAAAGGTTGTGTCCACATTTATAAAGTTGTTTACAAAATTCTACTTTAAATTCTACATTTGCTTCCACTTCCAACATCACCTACAGTCAAGTAAGTTTTAAGAAGTTCTATGTTCATTGAAATCTCTTATCATGGCAACATCACATTCTGATGCAGATCAAAACTGACACCTGTGATGATTCAGCTCTTATATTATTGTACCCTTAAATCACAAAGAGCTGCTAAGCTCCCACCAACCTGCAATGTGCCCTAAGTCTAAAAGAAATAAACTAAATCTGCTCCTTTCCTTATTTTCTCAGTTCAGCAGGGTTTTTGCATGGAGCTCATGAATGAAAGAACCAAAACAGTGAAAGAAGTTGCAAAACTTGGAAATCCAGATTACACTGAAGCCTCAAGAGACTCCTCTAAATTTGGATTAGCTCCCAAACTCCTAGATGCTTATTTTAATTGAAGCATGATGAGTTTATGTTGCTTCTTTTTCTCTCACACTGCTCTCTCATCAGTAAATATATCTTAATCTCTTCGTTTTCAAACAATGTTATGAGGTAAAGAATCAGATCTTTTAAGTTCAACCGGTTATGATGTCTTCTGTGTTTGTGTACATATATATACGTATATATATGTATACATACATATATATATATATATACACACACACATTACATATTCCTCTTGCAACTCCAACCCAGAGTTTCTCAGCAATTCATTCAAATCATGTAAGGTTCAGTGGGAAATGGGTTCATCGAGCATTTCCAGTCGGTTCATTCATCTTTCCCGAGGAAGCCCCGGAGCAGAGGTGCGACAGGAGAGGCTGCAGCCATCCCCGGGTCCTGCAGCACTAGGTGGCACCCGAGCATTCAGCTCTTCAGAGCTTGTACAGCCCTCTGCTCACCCTCTTTTCCAAATACAGGCACCTGAATATTAGTCAGGTCAAGAATAGGGATTTTTAATTCTTTAGATGGGAATGTGTCCTAGAAAATACATCTAATGTAGCAGTGTCTCATTATAAATAAAAAACGAAAGCATTCTTCTGTTCTACATGGGCAAACATTAGTTATTCTAATTTTTTTTTAATTAGAAATGAATAAGCAGTTTCATCCACTGTAAACAACTTAAGAACAGCCTTTAAATCACAGGGAAAATACTATGATGACATGTTTCTTTACTTGGTGCCACTAACCAGTCAAGAAAAAGTTGTGATTAATTTCTGAAAATCTGATTGCCTCTGTAAACACTGGACAAGTCAACAGAGTTGATGGCACGCAAAGATTTAGCTGCCCTGAAACAACAAGGTCTTTGTGTGTTCTGCCAAACAAATTGGCTTGCACCTATTTCCAGAGCTGCTGGGATGCAAGGAGGCTCTGTTATCTCTAGACAGCACACTGATAAGGAAATCCAGCCTACAAGCAATTAAATGATATGGTCAAAACCACAGAGGAAATCTGTGTCAGAGCTAGGAAATGAAGCTGTTCCAGGTCAGTGACTTACCCAGGAGGTAAGAACTTGCTCAAAAGTTCTCACATCCAACTGGAAACAGGCAAATTCACTTCAGGACTCATAGAGAGCATCCAAGGATAAGAAATAGAGTAACTAGTTCTGAACAGGATGCCATGATCCACCTGCAGACCATCCCATACACCAATGTTCTCCTTTTCTGAAGCAATGATAAAACAGGGTGCTCTACGTAGTCTCTGAATTACTCCCATGAAACTTTACAACGGCAGAGAAAAGGCAATACCAAGACAACAAACACATTTTAGGTACATTCCATATCACTGAAAGAAGAAAGGATCACAGAAGACAAACACCAAGCTATTTTATGGTGGTATTATGAAAAGCAAGACCAGTAGAAATTGAAAGGAAAAAAAGTTATACAAGCAAAAAGCAAAATGTGCTATGGTTTTCTTTAAAATAATAAAGAGCAGAGAGGTCTAGGCCTAGCTAAAGTTTAAATCAAACAATTGAAACTGATTTTTCAAACCCATGTAAGTTACACCAGGGCTCATGAGGTCAGAATTGGACCCAAAGTGCCCAATCTCTCACCTTATCAACAAGTTAGCAGGTGCTCAAGACAGTCCAGCTGGAGAATGGGCTCAAATTTTCAGTGAGCTAATACACACTAATCTTTCACTTCTGCAGACCTGGATTCAAAACCTCAGATCGTGAACTAAAATTAGTCTGCTGGTTTCATTCTGGTCCCCATTGGTACACAGCACAAAACCACCATAAAAAGTGCCATGACTGGCAATCCCTGAGCCAGCCCCAGCTCTGGAAGAGCAGGAAATGTTGTAAGTTAGGACTGAAGCACATTGGCACAGATGTGTCTGGAATTTTATACTCTCTACCCACACCATGCTTGCCAAAGCCAAATGTTTTTTTCTCCTTGATTACTGCAAGTGTCACATTCATGCTAAAAAAAATAAAGCAAGGAAAGAAAAGAACTGCAGAATGAATCACTGCAGTCACTGATTCACACTGTGCATCTGTGGTAAAGGCAGTGATACTGCATGGAATAGAAATTTGCACAGAGTTTGTTTACAATAACTAGAAGTGGTTTGGTTATTTTGGATTCTTTTACTTCAGCATAGTAAATATCTTCTTTTTGTCCCATAATAATGGTGCAGACTGCTAGATTGGATTTGCAACTTTTGAACTCAACTAAGCCGAACTATTGTAAAGACAGAAGATGCTCCCCCTCAAGTGACTATCTCAGCTCAACTGACTAATGGCCCAAGCTGGAAACATGCTTCAATTAATTAACACAAAATATTCATAGTTAACCATAACAGTTCACTGTAAAACTCCAGCCACATAGACTAAGGATAGTCAGCCACAGGTCAGTAAGGAAAAAACACATCCAAATCCTAGGTCCAAGATAACATCATGTACTCACAGTGGACCACAGATTCATTAGTTAGACTCTAAAGGAAGGACTCCTGAGCTATGCCCTATTCCTCTAAAACCTTTCACTACTGAGACAGGTTTTTTGTAAGTAAAATTTCTCAGTTGAATCACAAAACTCCCAGCCAAAGCTGGCAGTGAAAAACAAGGTCTTCAGTAACACAGAAGGGCTACAGAAATATGAACAGCTTTGGGCAGCTATGATATCCTTAAGATGGCAACAAGGGAGCACACTAGACTGAGTTAAAAGGGAATAAGGAGGACTGAACAGATTTAGGAGCTTAATGAATTGTTCTGTTTGACAATTGTGGGCAATAAACCACATGACTTCACCACATCACAGCATTAAATGGGACTGACTGTAATTAACCAAAGCAGGACCATCACTTGCCAGCAAAAACACAAACACCAGATAACAGTAGCAGCAGGAATTGCTGTTAATCCCAGGAAACACTTTTCCCCTTTTGCCAAAGCAGCCCTTCTCCCCAAGAGCAATTCTCACTCCGAGGCCAAGGTGGTGCTCAAATATAGTAACAACCTCTGGAAGCAGCCACCTGCTCCAACTCCATCCCTCCCCATGTCCTCCAGAGGGGCAAGAACCAACAAAACCTCCTCTCTTCCTTTCCAGAGGCGGACTTGACTTGGTACAAAGGAGCTCATCCACACAGCTACAAATGTAAAAATGCAGAGATTCAAAATTCCTCGTTCCATGAATTTACCCACTCACCCAGAGAGCACATGTCCTCAACACACATCACATTCTTTGTGTGAGCTGTACTTTGAGAATAGCTTCTATTTAAGATTTGTCAGCTTCTGGATAAACACGGCAACCACTCCAACTGTGTTCTGGGTTCTCACTCACCTGGTTTTGGTCTGTACATCCATCACCAGAGCTGGCTTCAAACACAACAATATGGAACCTGAAATTTCCCTCCCTTGACTGTGTGAATTCAGTGAGTAGTCCTTGCTAATGGGGTGGACTTCATTGGTTTTTACATCTTGTAGGCTCAAGTCCTCTAGAAACTCCCTCCTCAGGAAGGGGAAAGCCCAAGGTGGATACCCAGGACTGCAGAGCAGAAAAAGAGCACTTCTTTTTCTGCAGCAACAAACCCCAAGTAATAAATGCTAAATACAACCTGAAACCAGCCACAGAATCGAGATGTTTAAGGTGTGTATTTGCAACAGGCTCACTGTTCCTATTGCTCAGAGAAAACATGGAAATCAAAGTATGCTCTCTGTGGATTAAGCAGGCTGGGCTGTGCAAGGTGATTTTCAGTGGCCCAATCTAAGTGGGCATGAGAACACTTGGGCTCTCAAATGTTTACAAGGCAAAAGTCAAGAGATATTTTCTTTTTATAAAACTTGCAATGATAAAAATGGTCAATTCCCTTCTTGAAAGTTCCATTTTTATTTCATGTTCCCAGTTGCTACTGATGTTGGTGCAATACACAAATATGTAAAAGCAACAAAGCCCCCATGGGCAGAGGGTCCAGCTGATTTCCTAATTGCACAATGAAACAAAAATCTCACATAAAGAGCTCTGAATATACACAAGATAGCCAAAGCCAAAGATCAGAGACCCATATTGATAAAAATATTTTTTAGTTTACACGGCAGGAAACCCTTCCCAGCAGCAGCTCCCTCCTCAGTCACCTCGGTGCACAACAGTTTGAGCTGAGCAGTTTTTGGCTAATTCACACTACTCTACCTCAAGTGCTTACACAGGTGGGAGCTGCCAAACCTGGCACTTTTGCAGGCAGCTGTGGCAGGAAAAAAATATATCCTCAGACTAAACCCAAAAGCGAAGAAAGGAAAAAATCAATTGACTTCTGCTACCAAGTAAAAACTTTACAGCCGTTTTAAAAGGTACTGAGCTACCAATTTGCTTTTCTATCACACCAGTTATTAGGGACTCCTGGCTTTCATGACCATTTTCTATTCCAACCATTTGTGTAATTCAAAAGGAACACAGGGCAAGCATAACGTGTTTAATTAGAAATGCTGTTTGCTAAGCATTCAGAGGAAGTTACAGAATGGTGTGTTTCACCACAATGATATTTCATCTAATGAAATTTTAAAATGTCTTTAAAATACGTTTTGTCCCCTTTACATGACATAAACATGTTGTTCATGGTATTTACAACTGATTCACACAATAAAGCAGCTACCAGAAAATTAAACCAGAGATATATGAACAAATCAGCACAGGCTAAACTGGGTTATGAACCTTTAGGGTGCATCACCTGTGCTGTGGGAACATCATGTAAATGTTTTCATCTCATGGTAAATTAGAAGTAGCTGATCCTTACTCAAAGAACTGTTGAAAGAATTCCTGCTCCTTTGCCAGCAATCCCTCTAGCTTTGAGCAGATGTGGTCAGAGAGTGCATGAGACCAAGCCCTGGCAAGAACTACAAATCAAGATACAGCCATTAAGCAAGAAGCAAACACCAGCCCTGCTTAAAACATTGTAAAGCTATCACAGGCTTCAGTGAAAACACCATTTTGCCTGCTCTTTCTGGGTTTGTTTCTTAGAAACTACCTGTTCCAGATGCTTAGAGAAACAACCTGGCCCTTGATTCAACATTTTAGTGGTTACAACAGACATTTTAGAAAGCTCTGGTCTGACAGTGCTTCAACTCACATTGCTCCTTTACAAACATCTTTACATGTGAGAACATTATCTGGCAGCTCACGAGGCCCTCTGGTCCATAGGATTTGCTCTTTTAACAGCAGCAAACACACACACAGCTCAAAAGGCAAAGTCCAGAGCAGGTTGTGTGTACACAGAGGCATAAATGAGTTTCCAAGAGTCTCTAGGGAATTCTGACATACAATAGAAAGAACTATAAGGAGCAAGAGAATTATCTGAATCTTCCTAGATTACCCAATAAAGTGTTTTTCCTCATATATATAACATATATTTTGGATAATAGCAGTAGCACATAAAAGAATGAAGAATTCCTTTTGTAAGCTTGGGATTGTGTCTAGTAAACCTAAATACAAAGGCTCTGGAACAAACCTGATAGCTGATGACAAACCTGAACAAAGCTGATAACTCAACCAGAATATTATTACCTACTATTGATCCAAGAACTGAGCTGAAATTTGAGTTATTGCAGTTTGAACAGAAAATATTTGAACTTCCAAAGCTGTGATTTCAGATTTCAAAATAAGTGTCAGATATTCCCTTTATCTTCTCAGAAGTAGGTTATGGGGACATTAGGCCTTGTGTCCTTCAAAACACAGCAATTTATCAACAAAAAAACGCAACCCAAAAAACCAAATCATCCATGGATCTGAGTCACATCAATAAAGCCTTTAATGCCTGAATGTGCCTGGTATTTCAATAAAGGTATTAGTCATGATAAAATACCCGTTCATTCATTCATTTTCATAGCTACAAAGATCTTTTTTAATTTCAGAAATCCATTTTTTAAAAACAGTTCAGGTTTTGGATGGGCATAAGTCTCCAGTTAATGCCTGTAGCTAATGCCAATTTGACAATTCTGATCTGGAATTTATCTTCTCATGTGTCATAAGCTGGGTGAGGATCAAGTCTTAAAAGATAAAATTGCACAAAAATAGTCCCCAACTTTCATTCTCCACATTAAAGACAATTTCTTTTAACTTCTCCAGTAAATGATTAGGATTCACTAATGAACTCAATGGTCTCCTGAGGGCACCTTTGGTCTCCCTTTCCTGATCTTGCTCTGGAAGTCCGAGTTAACTTGTGTGACTCTGTCCAGCCATTCAACTGAGACATGTTATAAACCTGAATCAAATATATCGAGTCAGTTTTGCATTATTTGGACTCGACCACTTTGGCCTCCTCCCTTTGCAAATCCCTCCATCACCAAGAAGGCTCAATCAATGTTCCATCACATTTAAATCCTTTTTCTTTCTTAACCTTTTGCCGTGGCTGAGCTCCCTGAGAAACCTCAGGGAGACCGAAAGCTCAGACCCCAAGGCAGCCCCATTGCAGTACAAGTTGTTAACTCACCCCTCTGCCACAAGAGTTTCACCACAGGCAGTGCTGCCCTGCCTTTCTGACACTCCCCATCCATGGCAGGCTGGGATTTTTGCTCACATAACACAACTTGATCAGATTTCCTTGGCTGAGCACGTGCCCCAGAATGAGGTCTGTCCTCAACTACTGACCACTGCCATGTCCCTCAGGAGGAAAAGGAATCCAGAGCTCCTCCCTCCGCTGCTCAGGCTGAACACCACGTCCCCAGGCCTGGCCAAAAGCATCCCAGCCCTGCATAACCCTCTGCACCAGACTCAGCTTCACTCAAAGGAAAAATCAATAATGGTGGGGAAAAAATAATACTTTTGTTAGAATTCTGAAGTGCTTGAGACAGTGAGCATCTCTTTAGTTGTCAGCTCAATTATTCTGTTAAGAATTAATTTGTTGATGTTTCCACAACTCTGGCTTTCCAAAGACCACACAAGTGGGGTGGGACAAGAAAAAAGAGGAGAAGGTTTTGTTTTGTTTTATTGAGAGACTAATTAGAGTAGGGCTCAAGAAATGGTAAATACGGAGTGTAGAAGGACTACTGCAAAGTGACAACCATTAACATGTTATTCTACAGAACTCTTAGATACTGGGAATATTTTCCAGCTGAAATCCATCCAAGTTTTCTGCGATGCAATGCTCCATGTTTAGTCGAGGAACATTAATGATGAAAATCTAGACAGCGTTACACAGTGTGAACTATTAGATGTACACTGATGATACCTGATTTTATATTGCCTTTGGCTGAGTCAGTCCATAGAATTTAAATGAGCTGAATTCTGGCTTGCATCTGCTGTTGAATGAGTAAACAGTAAATCAAACTTAAGACTTCATTACAGAGCTGAAAGTCTATTTTCCTCCAGACCTGGTGTACCACATGATGCAAACACATTATCTGTCAAGCATCCAAAAATGAACTAAATGACTCATAAGAGCAATAAATAAGACAGTCTCTGCCCCTGTAATTCTTTACATTGTAAAATTTAAACAAGACTCCCAGAAAGTCCAATCCTGAGGAATTAAGTCCTACAATGGAAAGGGAGGACATGGGTTATACAACATGATAAAGCAGTTTTTCCCCAGATGAACATGTCTCTCCTCCCTCATCTTTGGTGTAACCTACACATCCATGAGGTTGTTGTAGGACACTCCTGAGTGTAGATGTGGCTGTTGGATTTGTCAGTCTATAGATATTGCCAGCTAATGGTGCTGTATCTCCCCCTCTGAACTGCTGCTCACTCACAAGTAACTCAGTACAGCCAAACTCCCGAATCTTTAAAACCAAAATCCTAGTTCAGAGCAGCAATGCCCAACTCAGCAGGCATCCATCCCTCTGATTTACAAGCCAGCCTAATAAAATCTTGGCTCAGGAAGAGGGGGGAGAATCCTCCTGTACCCCAGCAAGCCCAGTCCAGGCAGCAGCTGCTCCCGAGAGCTTTTCCAGAGGCACAGCAGGTTCCAATGACACATTTAAACATCCAAACACAGCTGGACATGTCCAAGACCATAAACATGATAAAAATATTTAATAATTACAGAAATCTCCATTATAGTTATTTACATTTTGCAATTAGATACTAAGCCTATTATATTTCAAATATACATTGATTATTTATTTTTATTAGAAAGATCTAGTAGCCATAACAAAAATGCTTTTGCATTTTGCTAACAAAGACTTGCTAAAATTACCTAGTTTTAAGTGTAATTATTTGGTCAACACCAGGCACAAAACTCCAAATTTCTGCTTTGGTTATGACGGCCAGAGTCCTACAGTGACAGTGGAAACTGAGCCTGCTGGTAGTGACTTTTTAAAAATGAAATTAGACCTTCAGCACCTGACAAGTATATCAAATATTAAATGGCTCATGGTACCAATGAAGAGCATTGATAACTACTTTGAAACAGAATCAGATAAAGTTTTGCACTGCATTTTATGAACTCAAACTTTCACTACTGCCAAATCATTTTTATATTGATAGATATTTTAAAAATGTCTATCCATAGAAATTGTTCTCAGACAGCTTTAAACATTCTTGTCCAGGGCTCATATGGGGAATAAGAACTTGGAATTATTGTCTTATCCCCATTTTCCAAATGCTGCCACACCCTTCCTCTGCTGTAACTTACCTAAAATCTTTGTTTGGGACAAAAACTGAGGTCCTGATGCACTTTCCACCATCGTGCAGGTGTGCCTATAGGAGGTGCTGTTCTTTTGGGATCCCACAGCCAAAGAATTACTGTAATCTATCTACAGGCAGAAATCTTCCAAAATGCTGTTTTTGAATACACTTACCTTAAGAATACACAACATTATAAAATGACAGTCTTATAATAAAAGGTGCCCACCAAGCTTAGATCAAATACATGCATTTTTTTAAATGTCAATAAGACTTGATAAAGCTCGAGAGGCTTTGATGGATTTTCTTTTCAGACCTTTACCAAACAGATTTTCCTTAGTGGATGTAGAAAGTCCCCGAATCACAAAGTACCAAATCAATATTTTCATGCTAGCAAAGAGAATAAAGGAATATCATTATTACCTTATTCTGCTTGCTAGCATGAAAATATTGATTTGGTACTTTGTGATATAGATCACATTGATTCATAATATTGATTATATTCCTAATATCATAAGGAATACACCTGCTCATAAGACACTGATACCTTGATTGATATAACATTACTTTAATATACACCTAGTAACAAAAATTTTACTCAGACTGTTGCCATGGTGTTTGTCACTAGAAATAAAACTCAGAAGGAAAAAGTATGCAGCAGTTTTCCTTTCAGATGCATTAACCACAAAGCAAGTCTACCTTGGGACAAGAGACACCTTATTTCATCAGCAGACCACAAAACTTCTGCACAATCAGGCCTGAGTATTCTCTGCTACCAGCTGTATTCTTGACAATTTTTCTTTTAAAGTACCTATTCCATAGCACTGGGGCCAGTGGTTCAAATTGATGGAATAAAAGCAGTAATATAAAATGCAACAAATACAAATATTGGCTGTGTTTTCACACAAGTGAACTGCATTCATTGGCCCTTAGTGGGACAATCCTTTAAGGCCCCCAGAGATGACTGGATTTGTGCTCCCTCTTGGATAATTTACACAGAATCCAATCAGTTTAACAATTAACACAGAAGGCAAGGAATACCCAACATTGGTATTGAGCAGATCCTCAGGCAAGAGTACATATATAAGAGGATTTCAAGCAAAGGATTTCAAGCATGTAAATCTCCATGTGAGTGTGTTTTCACATTAAAATGAAGCCTCTGGGTGCCATGTTTAGAAGTGTGCATGGTTATTACATCAAAGAGGCTGAAAAAATGCACAGAACTTGGCTGGCTGAAGTCAAGAGCAGCACCAAGTGCCCACAGACTCTGCCTGCCTTGAGGAATCAGTGCTTGCTGTAAAATACCAGACTTTGGCACATTTGGGAGAGTGACATCACCCAAAGTAGCCTGCCAAAAACATTACTTACACATTTCTTCAACGAGACTATTTCCTTTCAACATGCATTTTAATTTTTTTTAAAATTAGTCAATCGTTCAAAAACCTGAATGTTCCAAGTATTTTTGGGCCTATAGATGAGCAGCTTTTAACACAAACAAGTGACTATGCCTTTTTAAAATGTTGTCTGTAAATGTACCTTTTCTTCTGGCTCTTTTTAGGAGATTTATACTTGCAACCACGCTAAGCTAAAATAATACAAGTTGCTGTGCTTACCACACTGAAATTATATTTTTTGCTTTAGATTTATCCCTATTCCCCTGAAGAACACTCCATTTTATGAAATTATGTCTGCCTGCTTAATGAGCTGAAGATAACCCACTGGAAATACTGAACATGAATAATAAGATAAACCAGGCAAACCAGAATCTTTTTTCATTTTCAAGAAAGCTTTTTAAAGGTGACAAGTGCAAGTACTGCATTCTACTCCTCCACATACTGTAAACAAACGACAAAAATAACTCAGTTGCAGAAATTATGGTTCTTTCACTGAAATATTCAAGATAAGCTCTTCCTTTTAGCAGTTCTGATGAAAGCTTTGCATTTTACCTTGGTGGAAGCCACAGCTGAAGTACACAGGAGCTTTCATCCAGTGCTTATTAGTTTCTCTGCCAGTGTTATCAAGTCAACAGCTAGCTCCCCACTGCAGAAATTCTGTCTTCATTGCTAGGTTTGAACCTAAATAAAATAATTCCATTATAGCTTGTGCTGTAAACATTGGGATGATTTCCCTTCTAAAAAAAAGGAGATAAACTGCAGCATGGTCAAGGTAGGAGGATAAATTAAAAGCTGTCTATGGAACCCAATGGCATTTCTTTGGTGCAAAGGAATGTTCTCTAGTCATCCTTTGTAGCTCTTGTTATTAAATAAATGACTAGAAATACTCATGAGATTCAGATGCCTTTTTTTGACAGAAGCTAAGCTAGTCCTGAATATGAAGCATTTTGTCTGGTACAGAAAATAAAGCAGCTTTTAGACAAGAATCCAGTGTTATCAAAGGGAAAACATGAGAATTCAACACAATTTTAATGTAATAATCCAGTGCTAGAATGTCTTCAAAATTTAGTCACCAAAGTTGTCATACTTCACACAAACATTTATATGTTCAATAGGTACACGGTATGTTTTAAAGACACACCTGTGGAGGAAATATTATTATTTGGTTCTCTTTTTTTAATGCTTCCACAATGATTTTTTAACTATAGATTGATAACTTTAGAAAAAAATAGGGCAGACAATGAATGCAGCTAGTTTGATTTGCTTGTAAAGTAACTAATGGATAATGTTCTCCAAGAGGAGGTTGCAGTGCTTATGTAAGAAACATTAAAATAACTTTTAGTTATCTTTTGTTAGAGTCTAGGCCACAGTAAATTAAGAACCCCAAATTTGTGCTGAACTGTCATCCATAACCACATTTTAATGTAAACCTTAAGAAGCTTAAAGAGTCATTTTGCATTATAAGTGAAGGAGAACAAGGTTTTAAGCATAATTTCATGATTTGCAGCTCTTCCTTCTCCATGGCACCCAATTCCAGTTCCTCTAGGGATGCTTTCTACTGCCTGGCCTCAGATGACTGAGGAAGGGCTGATACCACCCAAGTCATTCTGCTTCCCTGGGACAAGAAAAAACTGCATGGACTCTCCTCATATTCAAATACACTGATCTCAGGATGGCTCAGTGAAGTGAATGGAGACTTAAACAATAATAAAATGAATTCTTGTTTGCTCTATTAGCTCAGCAATTCCAGGCATCAGAGGATCCGTTTAAATTAAGTGTGTTTATACAATGAAAAGTATTTTTAAATGCAGAAGGGGAGAAAAAAACCCAACACAGTGGCCTATTGCACAGAGAATGGGAGATTTGATTAATCTGTGTATGTGATATAATATTCTTGTGAAGTTACTTTTATTTACAATGGCTTTACTTGCAGATTGTAGTTCTCTTTCTGCAGAGGGCATCACTGCAAGATGATATTAAAGACAAACTTGACAAATCCCCATTTGGTGGCATTAAGAGCAGAAAACAGAGGAACTTTCCCCTTCAGTGCTTGTCAGGGCTGCCCTGAGAAGTGCAGTGCTGGGGGCTCGGGTTACACATAATCCCCCAGCTTCGAGGGACAATTAGCACCACAATCTCCAGAAAAGCTTTCAGCTCTCAACAGGTGCCTAAGCATTGTATTCAGGTTTAAATCAAAATCTGGCAGAGGGAATGACCCACCTCCTGCCACCCCTCCTCTTTGAAACAACTCTTATTACAGCCCAGCCAGAGCAGCTCCACTCCCATTTTCTCCAAAAAGACCAAACATGACTTTCCCCCCTTTGTTTGAGTGCTTTTTTTCTTTATCTTCCTTCATCTCTGAGAGATCTGAAGGCAGGAAGTGGAATTTATTGGTTGCATATTACAAGTCTACTACTTCTCTCCTAACTGGTGAAAATAGGAGCAAATCCTTTGAGAGCTATATAATTATATTGACAAAAATCAAAGTCTGTCCCTCACTCTGGGCAGTTTCAGAAATTAAGAGTCCAGAAAAATGCACCAGTACATCAGTCTAACATTAGTATTGTATCTGCATTCAGGTGTGAATTATAGATCTGAGGGTTTTTTTGTAATATTGTGCATTATAAAGTCTTCTCAATCAAAAATCGTATTTTTTAGATTAAAAATTTCTTCTGTCTTTCAGAACATCTTCACAAGGCAGGAATGGCAAAGTGGTTCTTACAACTCCAACATGTACAGTAAGTAAAGCAATGCTGAACACTTCCCAGAAATATTCTCTTTTTTCCAAAGTAGAAGCATGCTCACCCAGAAGAAATATTTATTAAGAAGAATTCCCTCCTTAGAAGTCCGTCAAGCTTTTCTGATCCAGTAATAAATATTTTATGGCAAAATAAGCAATTTAGAGCCGTGCAATACTCAAGGGAGGCCAACTGCCTAGTGAATTAATCATTTATGATGAATAAAAAGAAAATAGTTATGAGAGATATCAAAAGATGCAGTAAAACACAATGGCA
This sequence comes from Peucedramus taeniatus, assembly GCA_013400575.1. NCBI lineage: Eukaryota > Metazoa > Chordata > Aves > Passeriformes > Fringillidae > Peucedramus > Peucedramus taeniatus. Next base: position 17,984 of record WBNO01031745.1, on the reverse strand, counting down.
CTTAAAAGAATAAGAAATCTTGACATTTGCTCTGACTTGTTTCCATATGGAGACAAGACTGATAACACAAACCAGATATTCCTTTGGCAAAATTCAGATTATAAACTCAAGTCTCCACAACACAATGAGAAAACAGGGAGTGGATTAATCATGCACAATTTCCAGTTTGCCTTCTTCTCTGCATCTTGTGGATTCCTATTGCCATTATCTTTCTGGGCCATGTTCACGATGGTTTCTCCCAGTTTTTTCCTGTCCTCTGGTTCCTCTGCTCCTCCTGTGGGCAAATCCCAGGGGCTCACACCCTCTACCTGGCAATCAGTCCCCAGGGAACTCAGCATCCTAAAAGCTGTGTTGGACTTGCTAAACCTTTTAAGAACAGTTTTTATTATTATTTTCCTCCATCAATCAAAATTTAGTAGCTACTAACTCTTAGTTATGCATCTCCTTCCTCCCTTGGATCTGAAGCCTCCCCTGGATCAGAAGTGCTGAATACCTTGAAAAGGAAGGTCACAAATATCATTTTCACGTACAACTGAAGCCACACATGACCTATCCTAGCAGCCACTATCTCATGGCCAGAACATGGAAATAGTTCCCAGTTATGCTGTAACATCCTTCCATTCCTGTAGGATGGCTACAGAAAGAGTTCATCTCCTGAACTGAAGCAGGCAGCTAAAACAATGGCAACCCTGCAAGTCAGGACCCTCTGAGTGGGGCCTTACCCAAAACCAGAAAGGCAGAGAGGTCTGCTGGGCACAAGGGACAGCTTGGGTACAGCAGATTTGGAAAAGAGGTGCAGATGAGACAAAATGGTCTGAGAAAATTAAATCAAGGCAAGAACAGAGAAGAAAAATCAATGTTCCTGGCAGTCTGCCATTGGCACAATGAGCTCTGTATTGACATCAGTATATTCCTGTACTTGCAGCAAACCTAGTTTTTACAGCTTTGTCCAGTAAAACTCATAAGTTACAGTTCCACTAATTAGCAGAATTAAACTCTTATTTTTTAAAAAAATCAGTCTCAATTTTAATATATCAAAATTGACTAAGACAAAAATGGCAAAACTACTGCAATGTAAAGAGCTTATTCTCTTTAACTGACTTAGTGCAACTACCACAGCTTGCAAGAGGAAAGCTCAGTCTTTTATTCTATCAATAACATTCTTATGTTTTTACAAAACAGCAAATCTATACTAAAATAAAAATCCTCACCTAGATGTTTCCAACCCACTTTCCCAGATTGAGGTTTCATGAACAGATGTTGCAGGATGATAAAAAGCTCATCTTGGCTATTTATTTCATTAGGCAGGTAATCAGCAGAACACACACAAAGCCAAAATGACAGGATTTGGACTCCCAGCCACGCTGGATTTCATGCCAGTTACAAAGATAAGTAGACAGCTTGAGGTCATCAGTATGTTTCATGTTTCACTGGAAAATATTCGTCTTTTTTATGGATTCTCAATGACTGTAGAAAATACCTTACACAGAAAGATGAATTTCATTCTGCTAAATTATTTTGTTATCAGCAGCTTAGGAGTTACTGTGAGTCTTAAAGACAAGCCAAAATTTAATTGTCCTACTTTTCAATAATTGTAATAAAAAGACCCTGATCCAATTTATAGACAATCAAAACAAGACTGAAAATAGCAAGGAAACATCCAAGAAGTATTGATAACAATAAACAGGAGTAATCTCAGGAAACCAGAAGACTATTGCAGTTGATTTTTGTTCATGTGAAAACACAAAGCTTAGTTTCTTTTGAGGTGCTTCTAAGGAGCCTCTCCAAAATGTGAAGGAAGCAAAAGCAAGAACATAAACTTACTTTACCTGGAATAGCATTGAAGAAATGACAGAGCCATATCACTAAAAGAGGGGCAAAAAATTAAGGAAGAGGCATTAGAAATCAAGACACCAGAAACCAAAAAACTTAGCAAGCACCTGTATGGGGAAAGAAATTGACGAAGAAGAAAAGGAAGTTTAAGGCATGAATTGGAAGTTCACAGATTAAGGAGTGAACTGGAAGTGTAAGGATTGCTGGACTTCAGATGGACAACTCTGCTCATTTCCAGAACTTCAGCTGTTCTACTGAGGAGAGAGCAGGAGTGATGGATGCATCCCAGTGTGGGATAATTCTGAAGTCAGAGAACATATGCTTTGAGTTTAATCCAACTGCAGAGTTCTGGCAAACATGCTGCATTTAGAGAGGCAAATACATCAACTCGAATTTTTTAGCAGTTGTGCTGCCTTTTAATTACTCACACCCTGAAGTGTGCACTTGTGCCCCTCTCCCTCACCTCCAGAAAGCTGGTCACTTAGAACAGCCCAGCCTTTCTAGCTGAAGCCAACTAACAGTTCTTGCCCACTGGAATTTTCTTTGAGATATACTGTTATTTTCCACTTGTTCTGCCCATTTTCTTCTTAATTAAACACACATTGAAGTGTCTTCTTAGGAAGGCTGAGCCACACCAGCAGGAACCAAGACACCCTACTTCAGATGGCACACTCCTCCCTAAAAATCCCAAATTATCCCAGATCCAGAGTCTTCTCTCTTTCTCAAATTCAGGTTCTCCTCACAGACCCACCAGCTCTGCTCCATAACTCCAAGCATTTCAGCATTAACTCTACTCAGTGTATCAGACCCAGCTGAAGTCAGCAGCAGTATGTGACCACCTCTAACCTCTCTTTTCCTCCCAGCCCTCAGTGGGATTGTACTCACACACCTCAGGTCACCTCCCCAATCTCTCTCCAGCAAAGCCAAACTGCCTTCTAGCAGAGGTGAGGAGCAGGAAGCAACATCTACACCTCTCCTCACAACCAATGAGGCTTTGGCACCAATCAAGCTCATTGGCACCAGGTTTTTTAGATTCCCTCCCAATTATAGCAAACACTCTCTTAAAGCTACAAACCTTTTAATGTGAGCAGGGCACCAGGTGCCAGGAGTTAAAGGGGTGATGGCAGTCAGGGCTGGAACAGTCACCCTTGAGGCCAAAAGGAAGAAAAGGATGGTGCAAGAGAGCTGTAGAAAAGGAAAAAGTGTTAATTTTGTACCTGTTTCTTCCGTCCCTTGGAAGCTGAGGGACAGAGGAGAGAGGTGAAGAAGGAGGGGGACGCTTTGTTTTCAGGCCACTGGGGAAATGAGAGGAGCCTCTGGCAGAGGCAGTAAATGCAGAGGAGGGTGAACCCAGTTCCCCTCGTGCCCATTGCTCCAGAGCCCCTCTGGCTGCTCACCCTCAACCCTGCCTGTGCTGCAGGGGGTAGGGAGGAAAATCCCACAGGGAATGGAAAGGGACAATAATCCAGAATCCGGGCTCCCCACCACCACACACAATGAGGAGAGAGGCAACCCTGGCTGCTTCCTGCTCCTCAGGTTTCCATCTTGCTCTTGCCACCAGTTAATACCTCACTGTGGCAAAGCCCTTCTGTGAGCATGAACTGAGAGCTGATTATGGAGGTGTTTCCCAGGGCTGGCCTCTTGTATAAATGCATTTATTCCCTGTATCACACTCAGGACAGGAATGAACTGCTGTGCTTGCACTGCAGGCACCCATAAATCTCACCTGCTGGCCTGGGGTTTTGTTGGTTGTTTGTCCTTAGCTGCTGCACTCATAGGAACCCCGTGGCCATGGCTGGGTGCAGGAGCTCAGCACCCCTGGGCTCCAAAGCACAGGTACAACTCGTCAGCTCCTCATTAGCTCAAAGCAGATGTTCCCAGCACTGTCCCACACACTCATCCCTGCCTGAGATGCCTTTGGAGCACAGAACAATCTCAGCTGAGGCACATCCTCTGAGTGCACCACATTCCTGCCCACCTCCAGTAGCTGGAGGAGGTTCAGCTGGCACGGAGAGTCGGAAACGGCCGCGGTGCAGCACGACAAACAGGCTCCCAGCACTGCTCCATGAGACACAAACCCAATCTTGTTTGTTCAGAAACCACTGCTGCCTGCTGTCGCCAAGAAAACCCAGCTCCCTGAAACACAGAAACTCTAATTATTTATTAAGATCTTGTTTGGCTCCTCTCAAGCTTTGTATTTTGTTTTCATTTGTCAGATTGAGCACTGCTTGGCTGTATACTGAACTACTCTGTGACCCCTGATTCACTTTTCCACCAATTCTCTTCATATCTCTTAATTGTCTTGAAATAGCCAGACTTCTGCATGGTAATTAATGTTACTGTGAACTTGGACACTGGAAATCCGAAAATGATTAGATTTCTGGAGGCCCTGAATGAACCAGTGTAATGGTATGTAGTGATCTGAGCACAGAACTTGGAACTGTGAACTGCTGACTCTGAAACCTGGGTCTACCTTCTTATTCCACCTCTGCCCTTCCCTCTGCAGAAGGAGAATCTCTCTCTTTATTTACCTTCCTCCCAAATTTGGGAATAAATTTGGAATGTGACATAAGTGTTAACACTGTAATTAGTAGGAAAAACTTTCCCTGTTCATCTCAACATCTTCAACAACAGATGCCTACCACTTAAAAAAGACTAATCAAAATTTTAAAACATATATTCTGGCCAGAATATTTTTAAAACAGACACTATTCAAGATGGAATTGTCTTGACAGTACCTGCTGTAGACAAACTCAGGATAGCTCATTTTGTTTAAAAAAATTAAATTGAAAGCTTGTGGGACTTGCTTTTGTATTTTTCTGTTATAAATTTTTAAATGTATTATAAACAAAGAGATAAAAAATAATTTTCTTAGTGCTGGTAGATTAAGACATCACTTGTAATGCCCAGGAGGGGGAAACTTGGGATTTACTGCTTTTGGATCCAAAGTGTCATGGAGCATTAAGAAGAATCCTGCAAAGCTGCCTGACCTCAAGCTTTGTGGAATTCCCTGTTCCACAGCACAGTGAGGCTACAGATCTGCTCTGCCTTGTAGTAGCATCCTGAAAATGGACCCCACAAGATTTTGGCCCACAGAGGGTGGAAAGGTGGCTGCTGTTTTGATCATCTAATCTTCAGTTATTGTACAGTGAAACATTAATTCATGCAGAAGAGAAAAAAGGCAAAGATCATTGCCAAGGAAATGAGGATGAACATTTTCTGTAATATACAGACAGGTCACATATAGAGAAGAACAAACTTTGAAACACTAACAAAACTTCCAAGGTAAATTCAACAAGCTTCTGGGGAAACAGAAGAGAGCCCATGATGTTCTCATAGCAAAGGTGAAATTGTCAGGTTTAACAAATTATCCCAGATCCTGTGCTGTGAGACTGTAGATGCAGGCTGTAAGACAATAAATATTGGACAACAGGAAGAATAAATATTCCATGGTGTCCTATTCCCAGAGAATGATATTTCAAGTTTCAGGCTTTTTAAAGTGTTACTTTAAAAATAAAAATAAAGAGAATCTGGATATTCTATAAATACATGTGCTGCAGCCTGGCTAAAAATGTTCTTCAGACTTCCAGTTTCAAGCAAAGAACTAAACAGTTCTTGCACATGCCCCTGGTGTCAGCCTGTCTCTCAAAGCTTAGCAATAATAGTGCTGGGCCTCACCCATCATTTTCCAGGAGATGAGATCCCTAAATCCCAGTATCACATTTTCTAGAGTTACTGATATAATATAAAACCAAAATTTTCCATCCATAAAGACATCAGCACCCAGCTCTGCCAAAACAAGGACCCTCCTCAGCTGAGCAGCGTGAAATGACACATGAGCACAGTTTTATACTCAGATACACAAAACAAAATTATAAATTGTTTTAAAGTCATCCTAGGAAAATTATATGACTGGAAGGTCATGACTGAGAAATTATTGACTAATTTCTAATCTTTTCATGCACATTATGGAAAACTGAATGCAGAGTTTTTGCAGATGATTTGGCACTCCGAGAAACCCATGTTGCTACTGAACAGCAGACAGCCAAGTCTGCAGGACCAAGACTTTTAAGACAACTGGTGTGTCAGCCACAGTGACTTTGGAGAACTGAAAATCAGCAATTGCCATATCAGCTATCTGTGAAGGAAAACTAAAATTTGTGATTTAGGAGTCACAGGATGAATACTTAAATTTCATAACATAACTGCTTACATCAAGACTAGGTAAGAGTAGAGATAGTGATTAAAATGTTTGATTTTTAGAGAATATTCAACGGTTCTAAGGTTTCACCTTTAAAGAGGTAACAACAGCTCCTGGTCTGCAGAGCACAGCCTGCATGCATGCAACTCCTGATCCACTTCAGATAGAAACACTCACATAAGTGCCAGGTCTGGAGGAAACAAATGAGTTACAGCCCTGGCCCTTTCCCAGATCTCCAGGGTTCAAGCTTTGGGTGAAACTGGAACGTGAATATGTTACAATATAAATCTTGTGGTGGTGGATGTGAAATCACTTTAGCGATCACAGAGCAGTTTCTGGTGAACAAGCCCCTGCTGTACAACTGCACTGCTGGCTCTGACTGTCCTTTTCTGCTGACAGTCTTGGCAGAGCAAGCAAGGACTCACTGATAAGAAGGGACTCTTATCTCCAGAGGTGGTCCTCGGGTCAGAGTTGAGGAATGTTGGCCGGATAGCCCTGGAGTATGTGCTGCTGCTGCTGCCTGCAGTGTGTTTATCTGTTCCTTCCTTGAGCACCTAATGCTCCATGACATAATTAGGACCAAGAGTAAAGCTACGTACCAAAGAATCAAATATTTCATCAATGACAACACCACCAAGAACTATGTTACTAAGAAATAAAACATTTTTGAACCTCAGGAGAGAATTAGAATGGAAATAAACCCTAAGACATTAATTTTTAATTACCAGATATCAGGAAAGAATGTTTTCTTTGGGGGAGTTTTTTCTGAAACTAGCATCTGTCATATTCCTTGTGCCTTTATCCCAGTTTTGGAGGCGCAGCACCAGCCTGGATGAACAAAGACAACTCATGCCACTGCAAAACTCACCTGTAAGCAGCTTATACCTAGAGATCATTTGGAAGTGTCTTACTGTCAAAGTTATTTGAGCAGCAGAAAAGAAACACAGCAGAAAAAAAAATTGCTTAGCAATTGCAAACACCATTTAATCCAGAAAGATGGAACAGGGAAACCCAGGTTGTTTTTAAGCCAAGGCTGAGCCATCCAGGGTAACCATGTGAGTGCCACAAAAATTAGAGCAGCTGGAAGGGTCAGAATCACAACCTACACATGAAGTGTTCCCCACAGCAGGGACTGTGCTCATGGCAAAAAGGGATTGCCCAGGGTATCCTGATGTGAGGTCACTGAGATAAAATACGCTTAACTATAAAAATTTGTATGTCTATTTACTCATCTGTAGAAAATCTAAACTGAAATCTTCCTGATTTTTAAGTTCTTGGCAATGTTGCTTCTCCCTTTTTCTCCTTGACTGAGCACAAACTAACCATACACTGTGTCAGTTAAGGTCAGCCTTATCTGAGCCGTCTCTGAACTCCTAATTCTTCTCTCTCTTAAAAGTGAAATCCAAACCTGTTGAAACTGGCCCCTCTTTTCACAAAACAGGATGTGAAACGAGGGCTGATAGCCCTGAGAGTAATGAAAAAAAATCAAAAGAAGTTTGCTTTTGTAATGGTGTTAACAGTCTAAATATCACAAGCTTTAATATATCAAATAGTCACAGAATAGTACAAGATAATATTAATCAGGGACATAAAAATTCAGAAATTTATATTTGTGCCAAATGTTGTACTTATATATAATATATATGTATATACATAGACAAACAGAGTGTGTTTGTGTGCGTATCAGGACCACTTCTAGCCACCTGCATGTAAGTAAGTTAAGTATTCACTTTGTGCACAAAAATAACCAGCTGCCAGGTCCTTAGAAGAAACTGTCCCAAAAGAACATTATTTAACACAATTATTCTTATCACAGAAACCTATAGCCTATATCAGGTTATATGCAAAAAGTTATTAGCTTTGTAGTAGAAGTTTGATCATTGCTTTTGGAATTTGGTTGAAAAAATTTAAAATGCTGGAATAGTTTGGTGGACCACACTTAGCATTGTCGTTAAAATACAAAATTCAACATATTCTACATATGTTATGTTTATATGAATGAAAAGGCTAATGGGGGTATAGTTATGATTTCCTATCCACTATCCCCTTGTCTGTTCTTTTGTCCAGTGCTTGCTCTCTGATCTACACAACAAATGTTCTTCAAGGAGTCCATGAGTGCCCTGACAAGTGCAATGTTCAATTTGTAAACCACTCACATCCAACTTCCTGCAGTTGTTTAGCTCTGGGTATGTGGAAACACACCCAGGGTGGGTTTCAGACACTCACATCACTCCCAGGCCATGTCAGGTGCTCTCTGAAGGTGCTCCCTGCTGCCCCTGCAGCTCGACCTTGACACAATTTACGAATGTCCTGCATGTTTCCACGATGTTCCATGAATCCCATTGCAAATAAACAAACACAATTAGCCAGGGTGGCCTTTAATATGAGATGAAAATATTTTTATCTATTTAAATATTCATTATTCTGTGCTTTAGACAGCTCATCTGTTAACTTTGGCATACCATGGTGGTAGTTTGTGATGAAACTGTGTAAATAACTGTAATGAATTTTGTGTTGTGGATATCTGAGTTATGCAGGCTGTTTGCATCTGCCCAATCCCATTTTTCCTTCAGAGGGACAGTTGAGTGTCCCAGAACAGGAATGCCTGTTGTCTTACTCAAAATCAGGCATCACAGATAACAAAGACACTATTGTTTTGGACATAGAACATGAAGTGATGATTAATCCTTTCCCCATGCATTCCTGTCAAGTGCTTACCTCACCTACCACTTCAGTCAGTTCTCAAAAACCAGTTGGCCTACAGTTCTTTTCTTTTTGGTTGTTTTTTTGTTTTGTTTTGTTTTTGTTTTGGAATATGTTGCCTAATTTCTGTTAGTCATGATGAAAAGCTGAAACCAACAGTGATGAGTCTGCACCAGGTGCCTGGTATTACATCATGCTGGACATTATCTTGCAAAACAGTCAAATACTTATTTTGGCTGAAGAGTTCTTTTCCAGAGCAGGACTGGATAGTCTCCCCACCCACAAGTATTATTTTCTATTCTACTACCCAGAGGACCATGAAAGAGAATGCCACTTCATAAACAAATAGACAGTTGTGTTCTCCTGGAAACGTAAAGTTCATTCTTTCACTTGGACCTTCACGTACCAAAAACAAGTAAAGAATTCCCAAATTTTGTACATAATACACTGAACTGCAATTGAGATAATCTTGTAGAATGACAAGCACAAGCATGGTTCAAGGTAAAGAGGGATAAAGAAGAAATGTTATGTTCAAATTCAGCACCCCATACAAAACAGACGGTCTTGAGGCTCTTAAGCACACAGAGCCATCTGGCCACAGCCAAGAAATGCTCCTTTCAGGAAAGGCAACACTTTGATTTGATATATGGACTTGTCCCACAGCTAAAATGTTATTCATTACACAGATGTGGAGTTAAACCATTACAAATAAATAAGCCCATTTCCCTTTCTGGGCATTCTTCTACCAAATAAAAAATGGTTTGCTTTGTTTCAGGTGAAATCCCCTCCAAAGTGACTTGCCCAGATAACAGTGCTTACTTAAATTGTTTTACCATGCAATTATGTTGTTTTCCATCCACAGTCTAGCTGAGATCCAAGATTCAAGATCATTCTTAAATGATCCATTGGATTGTGATATTGGACCAGCACTTGCAAAGGACATTTTATCCCACCAGGGCTCAGTATCTCGAATATCTCAGCCATCTCTTTATGGTGTGATGGATCATCCCTGTCTTTCCTTTTTGGCTACACAGGGAATCCTGACAAACAGAAATCTAAATTTTTTATCTGGAACTCTGGCTGATTGCCTGATCTCTTTTAAACTTACTGCTGACATTAGGGAAAGCTGTCCTCCCATGAAAAATAAGTTTAAAACCTATCACCAGGAGTTATCTTCAGTGTTAAGGACCTTAATTTGCAAATAAAAGCTCTTGGCTCTTTCTTTTTTGAGACCTCCGATGTTTGTGTTGCACATTTTCACTAATTTCTTAGTTAATTGTTGTGCTCTAGGACTATATAGGACTTGAGACATCCTTTTTGTTATTCAGTCTCCTTCCCAAAAAACTGATTAAATTAGGCCTAAGCCCACCCATTTTTGTAAACCAACAGTTTTGATACCAAATTGTCCCAATAGGTACACTGCTTTCATAGCATTATTTTTACCTTTCTCTTGAAATTAAATATCTCTTTCTTTCTAAAACATTAATGAAACTCTTTGCAGTAATAAGCACCTTCACCGAAGGCAACATTCAAAGGACTGTGCAGTGACAGGATCGAGTTTCACTGTGAAATTTGGGACTGTGGAGCCATGACAGACCCAGTTACACAATAGGTTAGACCCTAGATGACAATCCAGGACAGATAAAAAGTAATCCTTCCTTTGTCTTTCTGCACCTTCTTTCCCCTCCTTTTCTTTTTTTAACCTTTATAATGACCTGATCATTTATAAACCCAGACTATTCCACTACCTCACAAACGTTGCTAGATTTGCACTATGCCATTATTAGAAAAGTGACATTGATTTCAGGATTTTCAAACACTGTGTAAAATGAGGAAGTAGTGCAAAGTCACAGAAACTGGATCCCAAGGGAAAAAAAAAAACAAAACAAAAAAAAAAAAAAAAAAAAAAAAAAAAAAAAAAAAAAAAAAAAAAAAAAAAAAAAAAAAAAAAAACCAAAACCAACCAACCAAAAAACAAAAAAAAAAAAAAAAAAAAAAAAAAAAAAAAACAAAAACAAACAAAAAAAACAAAAACAAACAAAAAAAAAGCAAAAAACCAAAACCAACCAACCAAAAAACAAAACAAAAAAAAAAAAACTAACATTAAAATACATGTAGCAAAAATTATTATTATAAAAATTACAGATTTACAGCCCCAATTTGTGATCAAAGGTCTCTAAGTTGCTATCACATAAAAGCTCTGCTCTGTCGTGGACAAACATTACAGCTCCTCTATTGTTCTCAAACACAGCTCAGGTCAAAGAAGTAGCATAGCAAATCAATTAATGTCCTACCTGCCTCCCTCACTAATTAGAGACTCAGCCTCTCTCTCTGCTCTTGATATTTGAAACTTCTCAGAAGGTGAAGATTAAAGTAGCAGCTTCAGACTTTTCCAGAGAGTTTCCTTTTTAAGCTTTACCTTCCCTGACAAGTACGGATTCAGTTGAGGTGAAAAAGCATAAGGAAATTTTACCATCTCTGCTGCTTTTATTTATTTTTATTCACCCCCATAAACACAGTCTGTTAAACACTTCCACAAAGGAACATCTATTATCTTACCTCCAATTCTGGTTCTAAAAATATTCAGATAATCTAGAATAATGAACCTAATTGCTGTTAAACCTAATTATTCATGTTCCTCCCTCTTCCAGGAAATGTGGCCACAGTACACCTACAGTAAAGGTCCCATCAACATCCCTGGTTTTGTAATCACATTTCAGATATAAACCAACATTGTCCTTTTTTTTTTTCATAAGAGAAATTATTCAGTCCATGCATCTGAATTCCCACTGGACCATTTATACACGTTTTCTACACTTTCTCCTGGTCATTCCACTCTGAACAACAAGGACATTTATGTTCTGTCATTGTTATTTGGCTTCCTGTATTTTTCATATCCAAGACTATGGTCTAGCAAAACTTTCAAATGCCTTTCCTTTTACTCTCCCTTTTTTAGGCATGGGGACCATCCACCAGCAGCAGGGATCTAATCCAGTGTAATTACCAAATACAGAGTTTTTTGTTTCCATTACAGAACTTGTCTGTGTTTAACAGAAGAATTTGCTGAGCTTCTTGGACAAGCACATGATTTGCATATTCACACACAATTAAATTCAATTAAATGGACTGAACCCTGCACACGTGTGTATCACACACGAGTGAGGCTTCTGAGCACATGGAAACTGCTCTGGAGTGATCAGAGCATGATGACACTTGGTAAATGCCTGCACATACAAACCTGAGAGAAGAAGGCAGGAGCGTTTTTGCAGGAATTCCGGGTTTGGAAGGGTTAATCCAGGGCTTCAATCTCCTTTGAACGCAGCATTTACGAACCATATCACACACCAGACTGCGCACTTGCAGCATTCACCGAAGCCCGTGGGAGTCACGGCTTCTCCCAGCAGCGAGCCATGCACACATAAATTGAGTTTAAATACATTGTTTACACGCTGCAAACCTAATAACTCACAGAAGCCCTGGCATGGCACCGCAGGACTTTCCCTCAGACACAGCCACTTCTCCCGAGCTGGTTTTCCACGTCTTGGTAGCAGCTGACCCTCGAACCATTCTCAGCCATAAGTCGGTGTTTTCTTAACCTGCCCGTGCCCTGCCGTAAGCGGGCCAGGGAGCAGCTGCGCTCCGAGCCGGAGCCCGGGGAAGGAGCCGCGATCCCGGCGTGGCCGCGGGGATTTGGGCGCTGTCCCTGCAGTGCTCCCTGCTGGGCTCTGCCCGGTCCAGAACGTGCCCAGCACAGCCCAGGGAAGGGCAGAGCTGCCTCTGCTTTGGGTGCTCATCGCTTCAGGGTGCTCTGCAAGGAACTGAGCAAGAATAGAAAGCAGAGCCCAGCAGGGTGAGGATTATTCCTAACAAGTCTCAGATGAGCTAGTTTCTTTTTTCTCAGTTCAGATAATTTTAAAAATGCATTTTATTGTCATAGGTTTCTTCATTCTTTCCTGATTTCCATCTAGAAATTAAAAATTTTAAAAGTACACTAGATTGAGTCAAAATCCCCCACCCCCAATTTATCTCAGCCTCAAACATCTTAATAGGTTCCAATTACCATATTGGAACTGTTTTATTTTAACTGGACCCTTACTCATGGCAACCTTTAGGTTAGAAGAAATCCTTCCCTGTGAGGGTGGGCAGGCCCTGGCACAGGGTGCCCAGAGCAGCTGTGGCTGCCCCTGGATCCCTGAAGTATCCCAGGCCAGACTGGACAGGATTTGGAGCAGCCTGGGACAGTGGAAGGTGGCACTGGATGAGCTTTGAGATCCCTCCAACCCAAACCATTCCATGACTCTATGAAACTCTCACTTAATGGTCCAAATTTATCTCAAGTGTATCAGAATAATAGTTTTAAGAAACTGGTGGGGGCTTCATCCATTAAACCACAGGGAACAGTTAGCAAAGGCTTCATTACCCAATGTTTGAGATGAATGATGTAATTGCATCACAAGCTAATAAATAATTGATATCTAGAGGGAAATTCTGACATCATTCTCAAAAATGCAAGTCTGTCCAGCTATCTTTCTCTATGAGGAGTTTTTAGACAGAAAGCTGAATTTTAGTTCTAACTTTTCCTAAATCTTGCTTAGATGACACCTTGAACAGTACAAAATGTTTTAACAGAAAACAAGTAACTCTAGCAAGATGACTGTATAATTATAAAATATTCTCATTTTCCAAAAGCAGATGGAAAAAGCTTATGCTGAAAGACATTTTTCAGGAAATGTTAGAAACATCTCTTCAATGGATTTCATGTTGACAGAAACATAAAATGATATAATGAAAAAGGACAGAATCCAATTATTCTAATATTTTATTTCTGTTAGAGGCCAATTTTAGGCATTCCAGGGAAAGGCAGAAAACCATCTCTGAACAATACAGAGACTTAATGGAAGAAGTTAAAACCAAGCAGGTGTTGGAAAATTGTATCTGCCCTTTTTTCTGTTTGTTGTCCAAAAATGCAAATTGCTTTTTACCAGAAACCTTCCAGATACATTTTAGCTTGACAAAATTTAGCATCTATTCATGCTAGCACTGAGAGAGAAAGCCATAAATGTCAGCACACAGCAGTCTGGATTTTATAATCACATATCTCTCAACATCCTTTTACATAATGCCTAGGACCAGGTAATTACAGCACAATTTTAAAAAGTCTCCTAATTAAATAAAATTAGGATAGAAAAAAATAGAGAAGAAAACTTACATATTGGAGCAGTCAAATATGGATATTTGGTGTCATTTTCTTTAGTAACTGAAATATGTAAACACCAAAGCTATAAAAATCAGCAATTTACACTCACATGTAAGATTCTTTAAAAATTATAAAGTATCTCTGCTTTGTTACTGGCATAAATAGTCAGAGCTATGAAGTCTAGGAGCCTAACATCAAAATTCCTATTTGCACAGTCTTGAACAGAAGCATTTCCGTGTTAGAGACACTCTCACCCAGTCCTCCAACTTAAACCAACACAATTTTCTCAATTCCTACCTCCAGAAGAATGAAACTACAGAACTCACATCCTTCAGTACCTTTCCAAAAATCCCTGTCCCACCCAGCCTTTTCACTGGACATTAACTGGCCTTTGTTTCATGCAGCTTTGGTGCATTTTAGGTACTTCAGGCAGCACTCTGAAGTGCTCACATGAGCACACATCTGATGTGGCTTTGTACCTAAATATCCAAGTGGAAGGAAACTAGGACTACCATAGTGGAAGGACTGTTATAAATCTAAAAGGACCAGCAAAATTCTCTCTTTTTTTTTTTTTTAATAACTATGGAATAAGTGGGATTCCTGTAATCTGGCATTCACTTAAAGTTGTTGCACTGCATGTTTTGACAGATATTAATACAGCACCTGGACAGCATTCCAGAGTTACAAAGTTTTCTACAGATTACCCAAGAATTTAAAAAGAAGGAAGAATACTCATTCTACCTTATATGAAGCTGAAGATTTTTCTTGCAAAATATACATTTTCCATTCTGGGGGCTTTATTTTATTTCCAGAGCTGGACAGTCTTGGTTATCCACAATATCTTGCATCCGTTTGGGAATTGCTTGCACAAGATTCCTCTGCTGACAGTTCCCATTAGCACACATTCATTTATACGTACCTTTTTTTTTTTTTTTTTTGGCAATTGTGAAATTCCTTTCTTCAAGTGAATATGAAAGGTTATTCCTTTAATAGTCCCTTCCCCACAGGTAGATAAGTCTCATTCAAGGAAGCTGTCGCTCAGCATCACCACAAGATCAAAGGGGCTTCAGCAGAAAGTCTCTGAATCTGTGAGGGGTCACTTGTCCCCTAAGCTCTGGCTGATGTTCACATCAAATGATTGTCCAGGTCCCTCCCAACCATTCTGACATTGTGGCTGGAAGAATGGGATTGCCAGGAATGCTGCCTCAGGTCAGCTTACTTTCTAATCAGTCACTTCATAAATTAGTGCAAAATTTATTTGATCAGTGTAACCTCCTTCTGGGCACTAAAACAAACAGAAAACCTTGGCTAGTGCCCACAGGTAAAGTGGGATGATTAACTGCACATTCACCCTAAGTTTTCTCTGTGGCCACTGGCACATCTCAAACCAGAACTGATTCCTGGTTCCTCTGAGGACCAAGTGCTGACAGTGAGCTGAAGGCAGATCCTTCCTGTAAAGGCTCAGATGCAGGAGTTGTGGAAACCAAAGCAGGGTCTATAGGAGGGAGGAAGTTCTAGTACCTAATTTCTATGAGAATGGATATCCCATCAAGGTACACATTTCAAACCTGTGCAGACCTCATTGAGAAGGGAGAGAACTTATGCGAATTAGCTCGGAACCCACTGACATACATGGAGTTTGGTCTGAGTGAAACCCAGCAGTTTTAGCCTCTTCCTGTATTATTTGTATTAAAATGTAGCAAAAACAAGAGGTAGTGGAAAGGTGGCTCAGGGACAAAATGGTCTAATTACTACTAGTTCACAGATAAGGGTAAAGAATACAATGAATTTATAAAACCTTTCAGTGTTTAAAAAAAAAATCCTTACCTGTATTATGGGGCACAACAGTTTCTGTTCCAAATGAGAGCTGAGCCCCCCCATGAAATGTAAGATCCTGCCTTAGGAAGGGACAGTCTGGAAGCCCAGTGCCAGGAAAAGAGCCCTGGACTCTCTTGACGTTCCTTGATCACTAGGCAGTGTCCCTCTTTGACCTTGGACAGAAAAGATGATACTTGGAAGATCTTAAAAAGTCCTTGGCATACAACAGAATTAGGGCCAGTTAGACTCTGTGCCCTCAGTATTTTGTCTTATCCCAATTTTAAAGGTCTGTCAAGCACCAGGCACCCAGAGTGGACAACTCAATTGCCCAATTTGCCTTCAAATTTCTTCTTTCTGTAGCTGAGCCTGAGCTGGGAATTCAGCTGCAAGCACTTCCACATTGATGATTCACTGTTTGAAGGACCTCCAGGAAAGCCCTGCAGTACCTCCAGACAAAGTTCTCACCTCTGGCTTTTCTTGGCTTGCAGGTCTATTACCCACTGGGGAGTTGAGAGGTATAATACATCAAAACACAAACTGAATTCCAGGCTTGTACATGTGCTGATGGACCCTGGAGCTCCTAATTATAATTACATATTCATATCAGCTGAATGAGATGCTAAATCAGCCTTGATCCCACTCTGTGCCTCTGCACAAAGCCACAGCTGATGTGGATTCCCAACTGGAAGAATGGGAGGGGGTGCAGGAACATCCAGCTGTTGTGCATTTGACTTAAGAAATCATTTACTTTCTGATGTGCAAAATGATGAGAATAAAATCATGGGAGCAAAAGAATATTCCCCACCCTGTGATTTACAGAAAAATTGCTAATGACCTCAAACCTAAGGCTCTAATGAAAGACAATAATGGCAATAATAATGGGAAGTATTGTTTAAAAGCAAGCCTTTTTTAAATTAGTGCACATTTTTACACTTTGTTTCCTCCTTGAAAGTTTGGCCAAAACAAATCTTCCTAAAGTTAATTTGTCTCAGGAGTAAAAGGGTCGATGCAGCATTACATGTTCATGCTCTGGATTCCAATAAAAGAGTTGTTACCATAGCAAAAAGTATTGTTGCAAAGACAACACACACAATGTAGATTACAGAAAAAAACCTCCAGATATACTTACAATGCTCAACAACAACACAGGATACCCTGTCCTAATTACATAAAATGAGACTGTGCTACTGCTGTGATACTGGCTCCTTTAAGACTCATTTTTCAAAAGGAAAATCTCTAAATTATTTGGGTTTTTTTCAAAATTGTATAAATTATTTTTAAAATTATGTACATCATAATGGCCTGAGGCTTGTCAAGGATTGGAAAAAGTATTGTGTAAGATCTGTACATAACCTGTAAAAAAAAAGGCAGGTCATACCTTATACTCTGGTTAATTTCAGGAAACAGAGGACTGAAGGGGAAAAAAGGCTGAGAAATATGAATGGAAAGACAAGGCAGCAGAAATCAGTAGAGATGCTCATGCAGCTTGGCATGCCAGCATTGTTCAGCAACCATTTTGACAGAAAGTAGTTGTAGAAGTTTCAAATAATAAACTGTGAGCTTTGTAGGCTTTCTTAGACACCTCAGATTGCAAGAGAAAGCATGGAAATGATTGCAGGAGCAGAATTCCCACATGGGAAAAGCTCACACTGCTGGAAAGTGAAGACAGCTGTAAATGATGTAGCAGCAGCTGAGACACAGAACAAGTGGAAGAGAGAAGAGCAAGACAGCAGAACGTGTGAAATAGGATGAAGAGCCAGGAAAATGATCTAAGCAGAGTTTGAAGGTGATGCTTCAGGTTTTAGCTTTTAAATTTTATATTTTTCAGATTCTGTACTGCTTTAGTGTGTACACTGCTTTAGTCTGAGCTTCATATTAGGGGATGGTGAGCTCTCTTCACAGAGTAAGGAGACAAAACAATTCCTTCTCTAGCTGGGGACCAAATGATCCAAATGTCAGGCCCAAGAGCATAAACAATGTGGACTGAAGAGAGAAAAACAAGAAGGATGGGACTGCATGGGCTGGAGCTGTAATTGGACAATTAACTCCAAGGTGCAAAAGGAGCAGAACTGATCAAAGGGAGAGACCCCATGACTGCTCGTGCATTTTGTGACCATTTTGGTTCATCCTGGGTGCAGCCCTGGCTGGGCTCTTGTGCTGCCCGAGGTGGATCCACTGAGGAGATCCTTTTAATAAATCCCTGCTCTATTCTTTAGCTATGTCTTAGCCTCT